>NHOP01000668.1:0-13564 GCA_018697155.1 Pyramimonas parkeae | reverse complement strand
TGATTCAGTTCACCTAGCTCCCCGCCCTTGTGGTAAGGGTCATGTCTCCATATACATGCATGCAGATCAGTTACTTCAATAATGGAATTCACAAGAAAGATATACCAAAATGCGCCCCACAAGAATACCTGGCCTGATTTTACACTGAGCTCACACTTACTCATGTACCCCATTGCACGCTGGACGAATCAATCCATCCATGGCTGTTGTATGACTGCCATATGAACATTGAAAATACAAGATATCGCAAAACATAGTTCTACTTTACTTTGCACATCAATTACTTCAATCGTCAAACTCACAAGATATGCCTAACAGTGTGCCTAACAAGAATATCAGGCATGATTTATGATTGAGCTCACACCCCATCATAAACTGCATCACATGCAGGACGGATCAATCCAACCCCAACAGCCGTATCATGTATGTTCATACGAAGCGGGTTGAGTCTATGTTCTTGTTGCACACTTTTGTGTGTTGCAGTATACTTCAAAGCGCATCCCACATTCTGGTAAAGAGCGTACTCTTTTCCGCTCAAGAACAGGTATGGTGTGAAACGGCATTCTGTTTTGAGTATACGTTTGTTTTTTGCTTACCTTTTCACTGCGGCCTCCCTTCTGATGGTGCAGGATCAACGCGAGGAGGCTGCACGTAAGCTCAAAGCGGCAGAGGCTGCTCATATTGCGGCGCGCATAGAATCGTTCGTACCCTGACCCATGCGACAGCTGCTTTCTATGTAACGAACGCTATTAGGTCATAACCATTGAAAGAACCATAGTGAGCCTACACGGATGTTTTGAACGCTCAAGTTTTGCTTGCTCGATTTCGTTGCAAATGTTGTGAACCTAAATTCGTATTCATGCCAGCTATAAGTTTTGGTAGGGGCAAGAGCTGTACAGCAATATCAGGAGACATCCTCCCCCCGGGAGATGTTGCAGTTATTCGGGTTCCTGAAATTGCTGTCGTGGATACGGAAATGTGGGCAACACCTCTCTGCCACACCCGTGCGATGGTGAACCTCAACAAGGCAGGGTACATCCAGGGGGATTGTGATCCAGTTGCTTGTAGACACATCCCCAAACCTCGCCCAACTGAACCGCGTGGTAGCTTCTGGGCACTCTCCTTACAACACACATACATACGATGCGAACATTTATTGTTCAATCCGAGCCGACATGCTTGGAAACAACTGTGCGCTTGAAGATCATCAATGCTCAGCTTGAGTAGCTGCATCCAACTGCAAATGAAACACACTACGTGTTTATTTCATATGGATTTGCACAGAAGGATGTTCAGGTGGGGATGTTGAGACACGTTCCTTGGATCCCGTAACAGGTGTATAGACGTTGTACACAGATTTTGAAGGATGCCTTGTATAGCAATAGGAGTTAGAGCGCAACTCAGTATACCCAGCCTCTTGGCGCTTGGGAAGCGATCCAAGAATTCACGAAATATGTTCAGCGCTTTATTGTACCTCTTCGAAAACAAGCATTCAAAAACCTGTGTACTAGGTCGAACAAAGCACATCTTAGGATCCAAGCCAAGGCATCTCATCATCGCCATTTGGATAGCCTGCAGATGTGAGCTCGCCCATATGCAACAAACACGTCTCGTGATTGATTGGCAGTCGGATGCCTGCTTGCGTGGCTCTACCTTTTTCTCGCTCGACGGTTTTCGTTGGCTCTGCTCCTCCTCCCGCCGTTTGTACAAGCTCCCTATTGCGAGGCGCGACTCGCGTGCTGGTGTTTACTGACAGCGCGCGGGAGGAGCGGGAGCTGAAGATGAAGCTGGCCAAGGTTCGAACTCTGGGGGACTCGGACGAAGAGGAGGGCGACGGCGCGGCGGGGTGGGTTGCCAAGTCGCGCGCGCGGGAGGTGCGCAAGAAGCAAGAGGAAAAACTCAGGGCGGAGCTCACCGCCAGGCAGCTTGCTGCCCAGGTGCCACGCCCCAGCTCGATTTCTTCGCATCCCACCTGCGCGTGCTTGCCCGCAACGTCGCCAGGTGGCGCAGTCTCGCCACCTGGCGAGCTGGGGATGCGACCAATCCCAATGTGAGCAACCCACGGGAAGTGCTGCGGGGGGCTGCTCTGGCGACGCCCACGCGAGTTTGTTTTCGGTCTCCACAAGTATACCCACAGTTCAGGCCTAGACAATATGTATTATTGCGACGGTGTTGGTTGGAGCCGTTTTCAACGAAACTTGGATCACTTGCTCAGGGTGTACGCAAGGATGTTTGCTGTAGAAGCTGCTCCCATCCAGCGAGGCGGCCAGGGAAGGGTTGGTGGTCAGGGATGAGCAAATGTACTCTGTGCTGATCGCAAACTCGGTGGTCCGTGTTTTTGTTGCAGAGTCCAACCCAACCGAGTTATGGATATTCCGGTTCAAAGCACGCAAGGGCTGAACAAGGGTGCGCCATTCGCTCAGACAATCCCAGCGCCACGATGATGCGAAGGTTTCGTGTTTTTGTAAACTAGATCATTGTACGCAGAGATAGTCACGACACGGGTCTGTATATTTCAATGCGCTGGCAGGATTTGTTTTCCCACTTGCGCATCTGGGGCCTGTTGCATGACTACAGGACGACGAAGCGGAGGACTCGGAAGAATCAGAGGAGGAACAAGGGTTCAGCCATCTCAAGGGGCTCAAAGGTGCGTCAACAGTGTGTTTGCTATTGTGTGGCCCTGTAAAGATATCTCTGATCGAGTGTGCACGAGGCAGGTCTAACAATGCTCTGTTCAAACTTCATGCGCATGCTGCAGGAAATACACGAATAATCCATCTGCATGTAGATTTCTCACACAACCATACTGCCACACCCTCGCGCACCTTTGTGCTGTGCGCACGTACAGACGCACAGTTCATGTCGCGAGTGTATCGCCTGTACGACTTGCACTTCAAGTGGAAGTCATACAGGTGATGGAGCGTTTGGGTCCGAGCTGCTCCAGTGTGCATTGCATGTGCTGAGGATCCCATATCAGGCTGCTTCTGGCATGGTTTCAACAGGTGGCAGTGCGCGTGCACAATGTGCATTGGCAAATGGGGTGGTTAATTGTAACGCAATGCGCTCTGTTGGGTGATGTTCTGCCAGCAACAGATGGAAGTATCTGTTTCCCAGAAAAATATTGGACACCGACTGGCACTCACACTGTACACCTCATCGGCCAGTGTTAAAATTTGAGTGTGCTAAGTACTGAGTGGTAGGGGACGTGTTCTTTGCGTTCAACTGTTTGTCGGAGGGGCCTGTTGTCCAACACGGAACATTGAGAAGATTGTCCGTGCATGACGGCATCGCTCGTAGGGCATGCGATGAACTCGATATGACCTAGGGTCGTGGTGGGTCCAACCCGCCGAATGGCTAGAGTTCTGCCTCTTCTGGTGATGTGTCAACGGTCATGATGATCGGCAAGTCAACCGCATCCGGCAAGCGATCAAATTGATCAGTCCAATGAAAGTCGGCATACAATCTTCCGGCTCCAAAATTTGCGTGAAAGCGTTGTAAGACTGAAACGCGATGGCCGCCCCTCGATTTTTGACGGCAAAGCTCAATTTCCTGCATAGTGGATAAGGCAATGTTATCAATGGCATGGCAAGGGTACACATCAAACACGTTCCATCTGGTAGATGTGGCACCACCCTTTCAGTCACTTATGAATGCACTCTATCAGTATCAAGACGAGTTGTGTGGTGGACATGTAGCCGAGTGTTGTGTTCAGTGCTTAACGATGGGTGTTCACAACGTGGGCGCATGCGTGCACAACTGCCGCTGTCCTCCCGAACTTAGCATCATGATTCGAGCTGGGGCGGCTTGCAGTGAAGCACGGGGCTAGCGAGCTGCAGGACGGGGAAACAGTGGTGCTGACGCTGGCAGACAAAGGCATTCTGGACGAGAAGGGGGAGCTGGACGAGGAGGGCGACGCCCTGGAAAATATCAACCTCCAAGAACAAAAGTCTCGCGACAAGGCCCGGCACGGCGCCAAAAAGGTCAGGAATAGTTGGGAGTGTGAACGTGCCAGCATTTGGCATAGCATGCTATTAAGTACAGAGACAGTATTGTGGAGTTGACGGCTTTGACAGTGCTCTGTCGTCTCGTCATGCTTAATTCCAACCTGTGAAGATATTTCCTTGGTATCGAGACTGCGAGTCGTGCAAGCCTCGGGCAATGATGCTGCCTGCGTCAAACTGTTTTCATGAGTTGCTGCAGACGCGATGATGCCAACGCTACACGAGTTGTGATTCGATGAAAGACTGTTGTTGTCGCGATACGCGTTTGATGATGCTCTATTGTGGTCTGCGTGTAGCATGATGGAATTGACTGTGGATGGGTCATGTTTGGTGTACGCAGAAACAGGAAATCCGTTCATTTCCTGTCAGGATTCTACAGACTCGGATGCCTGTCCGTGTGCTCCACTTGTCCTGGTTTAATGCTCTTTGTGCGTAGTTTCAACGGATTATAATGTCCCTTGCGTGTTTCATCAATCTTCCAAAGGATCCAAACGACCAAAGTGTGGGGACTGTTTCATCAGCCAACCGCAAAGTACTTCGTCACCAGCCTGGAGGAGGACAAAAAGGATATCCTGTCCAAGTGAGTGAATGCCACATTCCCCGACCTCTTGTCAAACTGTACATGCGTGCATCAGACAGTGTAAGGTCTTTGCATAAGAGACACCATGAGTGAAGCATCCCTCTGTCAGGCGTTTGCATGCAGTGGAATGTGTGGCACAGGTGTGGCTACGAGCAAGGACTGTTTGCGAGCGCACGAGTGTAGGGCCCAGTTGCAGATGCAGTCACACTGGTACACTGTTGTTGTATCTGCGATCTTGTCATTGAAAGAAAAAGCTTTGGCTTCGTTTTCTGAAGAGAAGCACAACAAATGTCGCAACACCGTGGGGAAGAGTTTACTTGAAAGGTGTATGAAACAAAGCGGCAACTAGGGGTCAGAATGTAGTGAAAGACACTATGATTATGAATGGTGACGAGCAAAAATGTTCAAGAAACGGGAAGTCCTCACCACCCCGCCGCAGGTATGACGACGCCCCGGACGAGGACATGATGACCTTGGACGATACCGGAGCTGCTTTGGACGAGAAACAGATCAAGCAGGAGGAGATTCGCAAGAAACTAGCAGCGGCAGGCAAAGTGGCCCAGACTCTGACGGGCAACGCGTCCGGGAAAGTGATTGACGAGTACTATACACAGGTACCCGCGCTGCTCTTCCCTGCAACCTCAAAATGATTCGAGATGGTTCGCATGATGCTGAAGTTGAGAAGTGGATGGTGTGATCGCCTGCACGACTGAAAACTGCACCGGGTGACTGTGACGCAGCCAGTAAATTCCGCCTAGAGCAGTCTGTGTGTGTTTCGTTGAGTGAACATGCACAAGGTGGCTTGCGATCAACCTGTTGTGTCAACCTTCGCCTTGGGCGTGCATGCTCGCTTTCCCACGCCGCATGACGATGCACGTGTGGCCGCGACAGGAGGAGATGACCTCCTTCAACAAACCCAAGAAGAAGAAGAAGAAGAAGCTGCGCAAGAAGGACTCCAGCCTAATGGAGGAGTTGGAGAGGAGCGCGCCTGGGGGATCCGCCGACTTGATGTCCCGCAGTGAGAGGCAGGCTCAGCTGGCGGCTAACGACACTTCCAAGGCGGCCCAGCGCTCTGCCGCCTTTGAAATCGCGCTCAGCAAGGCGCGCTTTGCCCGAGTTTTTCCTGCGTTGCATCAATGCATGCGCTTGCTTGTCGCGCGCGTCTTTGGATGTGCCGGGAACTCTAGTTGGTAGGCCGTCAACTTGACAAGCGGTTGCCTGAGCTAGAGCATCAGCATGGGAAGGCACTGCCTTGGTTTATTCACCATCCAGGGTCACGCTGGCTGGTGTTCGTCATCAAAGCGAGTGATGAGTGATGACACCAACCGCCATGATATCTGATGGTCCCAAAGCATGTTTTAGGCGCGGGGGGAGGGGAGAAGGGTATGGGGCTGAAGCTTTTTGTTGTGGGCACGTTGTTGATCAATTGCAATGATGTCACATGGTTCCACAATTTTGTGTGGCGGGGGTAGAGTCTTTTGTTGTGGGTGCACTGTTTGATAAAGACCGGAACTTCTCTTGACCGCGCGACTTGCGGGGGAGGCGGAAGCTGAATCGTGTTGGTGTAAGCATGTTGGGGGCCAAGTCCCCTGGATGCGGCAGCGGGCGCTGTAGTGTTGTGCAGTGCTGCCAGTTAATGCGATAGTAATGGCCTCATCGAGGAAGTCAGGGCCCGGTGCTTCGGACTGTTGATTCCCTGGCTTGCTGTGGGAAGTTAGCACCTCCAACTTCGGATGAACATTGTGACACTTGTGCTTGCGGAACATGTGTTCTGTATTTGAACCTTGTGCCACCGCCCTTGGTCGCGATTCCTGCGCCGAGTTCTTCTGACTGAATGAAACGTTGTACTCAGTTGGCGCACGGCTCCCCTTCCACCGAATGTATCATATGATTTGGCATATGCTGCTGAAATCGTAGCAGGGATGCTGGATTCAGGTGTTTGATGGCGCGTATGATGTCTCAGGTTTGAGATGTATGAATGTCTTGGCTTACGTAAATCTTGTCAGGGTATCCAGCACACAGGCAAGCCAGAAATTTAGATGTCTCCTCCTTTGGCCTTGCTTCTCCCCATTCACAAGAGGCTTGCTTCGAGTCCCGGTACACAAATTCCTGTTGTTTGTAATTCTCTACCCGCTTGTGCAGTATGCGATCCATCGGCCTGCATAATGCATCCAGTCTCCAGGTTCAACGAAACCTACATTACTGCGCCGCCGCTTGCTTGCTGCCCCAGTCCATACGAGCCTGCAGCTGCTTTTCTTTTTATCCAATCGCACCCGCTCCTGCAAACTGTAACCCGACTGCAGGCTCGGGACCAGTCCCAGACTCTGCGGGAGTCTGAGGCGGATGAGTATGGGCTGGAGGAGGAGGATGCTGAGCTGTACGAGTCTCTGGCGCGGGCGCGACGCGCGGCCCAGCAGCAGCACCACCTCGCCATGGCCAACCTGGCATCGCTGGTCGACCAGGTGGCCAGCCGCCGCACACAGGAAGTGGAAGAAACCGCAGAAGAGGTGCGCCCGCCTCGAGGAGAGTGCAACCAGAAACAAACAAGTGGCCGCGAGTAGTTTGAGATTTGCACATCGGGTTGGGTTCGGAACGTAGATGGTGTGACTTGTTTGCAAGGCGCAGACTCTTGTGTTGAAATGCTACATTCATGAAATGACAGCTCGTTTTCGGAAGCCCATTCATATCTCTGCGTCGAATATTTTCGGCAGAAGTACCGATTTGTTGATATCCAAGATTGCGCCGTGGGGTGATGATTCGGACGGTCATTAAAGGTTGCTCTCTGATTGGATTCATGCTATATGTCAAACTGTGTTCATGTTTGACCCAGCACTCAGATTTCAAGGGTGACCTTGTAGAATGCGTGTATAGACATGTCTTCCGCGCCCACTGGGTTTAGAACAAGTCCCGTCATGCATGTCATAGTAACCACATTCTATGGCCAGTAGGTATTGGTATGTTCGAGCGCGTGCGGTTATATTGGCTAGTTTATTTTGGCTAGTGGTATTACATTGGTAGAATACACAAACCAATCACAGGAGTGCATTCCACAACCCTTGCGCATATGTTTGTCAAGAAGACGTGTCGCTGTTTCAAGGCCATGGTGCCAGGGAAGGGCATCCCACGAATGCGCGGGCATTTAGGGTTGTGTACAAAGCGCTGGATTTCAAATTCTCCGAGCGTTGGTCTGAATTTGCGCAAGGTCGATTGTTAACCAGGCAAGTGTCGATGACAATTATCGGGTGCTTGCATGACAAGTTACAATCGCGGCCCGTTTTCTATGTATTCCACCAATGCTGTCATCAACGAAACGATTTCCCCCCACCCGTACAATAGCGGTATTTTTTTTGTGGGACATGTACCAAGCAGGATGCGCCCGCTGACACCCTTGTGCTCACCGACACACAAGAGTTTTGCCGCGCAGTTTTGTCGGTAAGACCCTCCTTGTCCCGCCGTTTACTGCCTCATCCTTGTTTGATTTCCTAACAACAGCGATAAGGATCCAACGAAATTGCGTGGCGCCGTTGTTTTGGGCAGTCCCCAGTCTTCTGGATTTTGTGAGCTTCCGACCGCAGTATCGTTGTTGTGATAATATCTTGTATCTGTCATGTCTCTTGTTCATGATGGATCGGCTCGATCCCCGAGAGGCATCATATGCTTCTGGGATTAAGCAACTGTACCAACAGATAGCGTCACAGCTCATCTCGCTTACCCAAGGCTACTCGATGGGCATGTGCTACGCTGCATATCCTTTCGGAAGATTCCAGCACCTAAACGCACCTAGAAACAGATGGGCTTGCGACCGCGACCCGTCAAATCGATCGACTAACGCATGAGCTATTGAAAATCATGAATTGAACAGGTCGAACACTGTTGGGTTCAGTTGAGCGCGGATCGATGTTGGGAGATGCATGCCAAATGTGTCTTTCTGTAGCATTGAGTGTGTTTGGTGTGAAGGTTATGTGTGATTCCTCCGCATGTTGTGCACCATTGACCTTCATTGGTGCAGAAAAAAAACGAGGAGCATGATCAAGAGAACGATGCGGATGGGGACACCAAAATGGACCCCTCGGATGACGCGGGGGGACAGCACCAAAATTCTCGAAAGAAGAACAAGGACGAGGACGACGTTATGGACTTTGAGCGCGAGGAGGCCGAGGAGGAGCCAGAAGGCCAAGACTCTAAGCTACCTGAGGCTGCCTTAGGTGAGCGCCTTCAAACGATGAAGTTTGTTGTTTGTCTCGCCGTGTTGTTTCTTCGAATACCAGAAATTGAGGGAGATTTTCTGGACTTGTTAGGCGACTTTGCTATCAACAAGCTTGATGATGCACGAAGAGGCCGCGTCAATGTGAACTAGGTTACCCACTATTGTCATGTATTCAAACAAATGTTGATTTCACAAACCTGGCAGGTAAGAGCATCTGCCGGAGGTCGAAACCTGCATGAATGATTGATTTGGGCACATCCGCTTTTTGCGTTAAGGTCAAAACTTCACATACAATTCGCAGATTTCTGCACCTATTAGACATGTAACTATCATCAGTTGTGCAGTTCCCTTGGTAAGAGATAAGCACGATACAAACGTCAGCACGATTTGCTTTTGTGTTTTGAGTGTTGCATGCTGGTGAATGAATCCAGAGGCTCCAAAAGCCAAACTTTGATGTTTTTCCCGGACTGTAGATTGTGAATGCCGTGTCCTACATCTTCGACTTTGCTCTTTGTGTGTGCCCACACGTGCTGCGGTCATGGTGCAGGGGAGGAGACAAAGGTGGACCGCGGCCTGGCCAGCACTCTGAAGCTGCTGCAGGACACAGGCACGCTGCATTCACACAAAACAGTCTCTGGGCGTACCAATGACAAGAAGAAGGGCCGTCTCCAACGAGCGTGGGACGAGTCCGGCATACCCACCGATGTGCAGTGGAAGTTCAACTTCAAGCTGGTATGTGTAGGTTTGAAAACGCAGGATGTCATACCATGCTGCTGTGCGACAAGAGGGCGAAAAGTTGATATGTGTCATGTTGAGAGCTTCTTCACATGTTAGAATCTGTAACTCTCTTTGATGTGCACATTCCGACGTGTTACCATTGGTGCTGCGAGCCAACATGCTTGTGTGCATCTGTGCACGTATCTTCAGATACACTTTGTTTCACACCGGTATCTTAACAATTGTGAAACACACCATTTACATATTTGATGTGATTGATTTGATACATGTCTTGGGCTTGCATTTAAGCCTGATCTTGGAGTTGTCGCTTTACCGCAGAAGCGTGTGATCCAGGTGGTTGCTCAGGTATTCATGAAAGTGTCCCCTCAGCGACTTTGGTAGCATATCCTGTGGGGCGGTTTGCAGGATCCATGCTTTGCTCCTCTACATACGTGGGATGCTTGGTCTACTTTTCGTTAGAATGATACGCACAGATCATGGAATTCATTTATGTTATCAGTTGATATAGCTACCTGCCCGGCCGATTTCGAAACATCCCATTGTCTGTATCTGTATTGTATCCCTAACAGTCCTCAAGTGATATCAACAGAGAGGTTATTCTCTGTATCCATTATAACATGGCACAAACGACATGTTTTTTGCAAATGGATGTGGATCTCCACATCAGCTCGAGGACCGTCTCCTTGTATCTTGTGTTTCTTGGTTTCCCCGAAATTCACGGGCTTTGAATTTTGCCTTGCGTATTGGTTGCGGAAGAATATATCGCACGACTCAGTATTGCTATACACTACTTGCCAGAACGCGATATTGTCTTTGTGGGTGGCGGGAGAGATGTGCCTTCGCCACCAGAACCTTGATTTTCGAATAGCGTGATGTGCATGCATCTTTTGTGGATTCCAAATATCAGTGAGTTTTTTTGTATGGCGTGCATGAATACTTGTGTGATGTTCCTTCAACGAAATCATGTTGTGGCGAGTATAGGAGCGGGAGGATGAATGGGGGAGACGTATGACACCAAAGGAGGCTTTCCGTGAGTTCTCATGGAAATTCCACGGCAAAAAGCCGGGCAAAATGAAACTGGAGAAACGCATGAAACAGGCTGAGGAAGAGCAGAGGATGAAGGGCATGGCAATGGTATGCCCAACCTCAATCTGTGTGTGTGTTTGTGTTGACGCCTTGGATATCATCTAGTTACGAGGTCAACATGTGGTTTCATTACATACTGTACCATGATTCTCGTGTTCAGGCAATCTTTACTGCTTTTGCCGCAGTTTTGGGATGGTTTTATGTCTATTGTGTTTAAAGGATGATGTTGAATCAGTTGCGTACATGGACAACGGTGGATGAACTGTAGCAGTGGTAGCCAGTCACTACCCAGCTTACTCAGCTGCCTGTTTGACTTGCAGGGCGACACCCCACTTCAATCCATGACCAGGATCCGAGAGGCAACTGAAAATCAGAAAAGTCCATACATTGTTTTGAGTGGCAGCGTACATGCTGGGTGAGTATTGAATTTGAAACTAGTATGTGTGATTGCAAATGTTTCATGTACTGCACATTTTGCTCGAAGCCCACAGTAGCGAGAGCATCCCGTAGATCATGTACTTTTGCATGGTATATTATCTTTACCCATCGTGCAGAATTGCGATGAATTTCCAGGATCACGTGAGCAATAATGACTATATATTTCGTTCATGCAAATCAGATGTTTTCGTTGGTGTATATGACTTTCTGTGTAAGGTAGACTACATCGGACTGACGGCAAGCATTTTATTGCTTTACAGTCAAACTCGAGACTCCATGAGTGGGTACGCTGTCGAGGAGAAGGAGTCTGCGCTGAGTGAAAAAGTTCTAGGAGACCAAACACCAATGGTTGGAGACCAAAAGGTGTGCGGGCAATAAGCTTCGAAATTGTGCACATATGCCAGGCTGGCACATTCATCACAAAACATGCATAGAGCAAGATTGCATGCAACACGAACAAGCGCAAAAAATGAGTGTGTTTTTATCTGACTTCTTTGTGCACTATGGTTCAACATAAATTCGATAGCCTGAAAATGCTTATGATGACATTCATCGTCTGAAAACAAGCGCTGTGATGATATTTGTAAGAGTCTTGTTATATCACGGTAATATTATTTTCCAAGGGGTACTTGCACGTGCGCAGGTTGAATTTATGTTGGGCATATCGAAGGCTGGAGTGGGTGGCAAGGGGGGCACAGGAAAAGTTGAGGGAACTCTACCGCCTCCGGCAAAGCGTTCTAGGAAGTAAGCCTAGAAGCAACGCCCTTCTAGAATACAGCCTCAACAGGATAATCTGGCTGAGCGCGTGGAATGGTTGACCATAGCAGCTGTAAGCAAGGATCTGAACTGTGTACATCTGAGGGTATGTTTGCTTGTTTTATCACAGAGCCAATGCAAAAGTCAAAGTCTATAGTAGCATGTGCCTGGTAAACTGTTGTGCTTGCGCAGAGTTGGAGTTCAAATAACACCACATAGTACGCGTATTGAAGTGACGTTACACTACTGACACTATTCTTTGTATGTGACTAGGCAAACATGATGCAATAAGAATACCAGCAGCCTGGTGCGCGGTTGCAAAGTATCTTCGTACAGAAAACCCATTTTCCGGGAAACTATGACATAATATGTCAGTATGTTAAAGCACGTGGTATGAATAATGTGTGGAATCATGAGCCCAACGAATTCATAGATAACGAATGCAAGCCTGCACAGCGGTTGACTCTTCATAGTCAGGAATACGTTGTCCACGGGTTCAAATGTGTGCACACAAAGCTAAGGTGCAGCTATAGTGCCCGTACAAGTCAAACAATTGTCAGCTTTACAATAGCAAGAGTCACGCACTGAAATCCACGGAAAAGTTACTGATGTCTGCTCATACCCTATGATTGTTTCAGCACAACACTATTTGATGCTTCGAGCTTGCCCACAACACGAACTTGCTGAACCTGCTCAAGCCAGAAAACACTTTGCTTGACCTAATCACTTTCCAATTCATGTGGGTAAACGGGCCTGTCTAATGGAATAACCGACTCTTTATGTACGTCCCTTGACATGGCTTTCCGCATATCTGCAGAAACATCGTCAATGACACACCCAGATATGCATTTAGGTTTATCAATTGGCCCTAGCATCATAAGCTGTATTCTTCGTCATAGCTTCACAGCCAAGGTACGTTGCGACTGCCTAAGCACAATACAGGTGATACTCCAAGACCACTTGGAGGTGCAAACAGAACAATTACTTTTGCCTAGTGACAACTGATGGAAACATTTTCTTTGCAAATTGTGAAACTCACCATAAGCATCTTCCTCACTGGAGTAGTATCCAATCACCTGCCGATACACTGAGTATCCGAACTGCGCACAAGTCCACGCCACAAAATGGGCAACTCTATCCATGAATGAGAACTGTCGATGATTGCAAAGGCAGACCTTCATCGTACAAAGCTACCGCTAAACGCTGAAGCCTGACCAGTAGAATTACGTTCAAAATCACACGTTCAGTCCAAAACGTTGACACTTCTGTATTTGATAAATGTCAACAATTGCAAATAATCAGAAATGGACAAAATATTTAAATAAAAAAGAAAAAAAAACAATCAATCGAAGATACACACCTTTTTGTACATGCCAATGGCAACACTGTTGGAAACCCTCACAAACAAATCCACGAAGTATCCACAATGCCTGCAGTCAAACGAGCCCAACACCCACCCAGAATGGTCTCGTTGTCGCAGGCAATATCCAGCTCGAGAAGAACAAACTGCGCAACTTCAAGACAAGATCAAGAGAGATGGTCAGAACAACAATGTGGAGGTTCCCGGGAATTTCATGTGAGGTTGTGCACAAACGCTAGCAGTTTGCTTGTGGTATAAATTCGAAATCGTTCTGCGCTGCATACAAGCAAAACTTGGACACAAAATGTGCGACATGATTTGGGCTATGCACAAAACAATCAGTCTGTTGCTCTCCTATACATGATTGTGCTACATAGTAGTATCCCAAGCTGCGTGGT
>NHOP01000667.1:0-13566 GCA_018697155.1 Pyramimonas parkeae | reverse complement strand
GTGCTAACGCTCTGTGCCTGTATAAGAAACTATCAGCAGATAATGTAAAGAATCGAGTCTTGGGCAAATATCAAGACGTCGAATGCTCGTAACCCACAGCACAGTACGAAGATGTGTTGCCTGTGGATGAAGCGACATGGTTTCATTTTGACATGATAACACAGACGTACCTGCTTTGTGTTGAGGTTGCTTTGATTTTGTTAATTGTGAAGTAATGCTACAAATGATTTACATATGCTGGTACTACCTGAAACGAAAAACGGGTATTCTGTCATTGAGCAACAACAGAATTTCCTGACTGTGGATTTATCGAAGGCTGTAGAGAAAGCTACTGTTGCATGCAATTGTTGGTTCTTTCAACAATCTAAGAAAATGTGCGAATCCTATGGCACAAACTGATTATGCAAAAAGATTGGAGCCTCCCGTTCTAATTTCTCTGGTCCTGAACTTGACATCCTTATAAAGGAACACAACGATTGTTTTGGTCTTTGTGTTCCTGGTCGTACTCTTAAACAAGCGATGGCATGATGCTTTTGTGAAAGTACACTTCAACAGTTTTTTCAGGAACCTTGGTCAATAATCTAGTGCAAGGTACATATAACAAACACTAATGCCTCATACAGAGTGGTACATTAGCAAACAACGGGAAAAAATCCAATAAATGAATATTGCTGTCGAGGATAATTACCTTGAGTGAGGCAGCTTGACATGTAACATCTGTAATTATGTTTGAACAATACAAGTGTAGGATTTTCAGAACCCACCACATTTCAAGCACTCAACGATTTCACGAGGAACTCGAAGTAACAGCACACAGGCTTGCATTTCGATAAGCACATTGTGATTCATTGATTCCAACAGAACAACTGTAACATACTGAACGGAAAGTACCTTTGGGTTGCGGAACCCAAAATGTACCCATCACAAAGTTTGCTTAAATTGTCGCAAGGTCATATGGGTACCTATATGAGAACGCACACAAAGTGTAATTTAAATAGTTCCCACTTAAGCACGAAAACACCAAGGCGGGATAATCGTTGACTATATTTACGCTTGAATGATTGCACTACCAATAACTTGAACACCATGAATCTTGAGTTCAAACCAACAAAATGACGAAAGAAAATACCCCAAAAACAGGCGGTTCCTAACAAGACACACTGTTAAAGAGGCTTCGCTTGTAAACAAAGAAAGACAAATATCTGACAAGTCCACCACAATGTCGTCAGAACATGCCACTGCATCAAGTGAAACCACATAATATTACTGCGCGTCAAATTTAAAATACACCGAAATAGGTTTGGGAGGAGCCTGTGGGAATAACTAATGAAGTGTTGGTTTGGTGTTTGGGTGAAACTGTAGGTCTAGGAGTTTAATGGGCAGGAAATTGAAATTATTTCCATTTTTGGTGGCAAAAACAGAAACAACCACTATGTTGGAAAATGGAGAAAGTGAACAATGGAAAATCAAATGGGGGAGCATGTGGGTTCATACACTCTACAATGTAGCTCAGCTCTATTTGAACACGTCACCAGATATGTGTGTTGCATGTTTTCGCATGACATCTGTGAAGCAAAGTTTCCAGGTAGCTCTCAAAACCACTAGACCCTGTGCTCGATGAGGTGGCCATTGTCGTCAAGACACCTGTGAGCGCTTAGTGCTCCTTTTTGACACATGAGCAACAGGCAACCTCCGGTGTGCATGAATTAAATCTGTTGTTGCTTGGATGAGGGCCAACCTCAAACCAATCTGGTTGCTTCAATGCGATATGGTATCACCATCATGCTATCTCCTTTCAACACTTGATGTTTAGAACCGTTGAGAGTATGTCATAACAAAACATTCGGTCATGTGATGGTGATTATACCAAATTTGATTTGTTTTGGAGGTTTGCACTAACCTATCCACTCTTGTGCTTCTAGTGGAGGAAAACCTCTGATGGAAAAACAGTAGCTACTAGCACCAGGTCATGTTCACAATATGATGCACAAACACATCCAGAAAAAAATTGGAGTTTACTTCGTCCAACCACAACAACTACCACTGGGTTTGGATATTGTTTGCATGAATTCTTTGTCATTCATCATGATGCCGACCCTATCCACAATATCGATGAAGTCGGGGCGTTGTTTGGGATCCTCATGCCAGCATTCCTGTGTATACAAAATGGATTGAACCCAGCACTAATCAAAACCAAGGCACAAAAAATCATTGTTTGTGTATAAGCATTCATAAATTCAAAGTCCATGACATGGCAATGAAAATGGACTGTATCTACTTTGAATGGAAATGATCCCTACAGGAAAGGAAAGATCATCCTGACTGAGTCCAACATTCATCATGAGAAAACGATAAAGTATCTTTGAAACACACACGCGAATCACAAATCATGAGGCGATTCTCGTGATCCCTGCCGATAGGAATCTTTTACCCATCTGCACACATCCAGATGAAATGAGCGACCTACCGTACTCGAGGAATCACATTCAGATACTTGCATGTAAGCTCTGGTTTGTGACACACAGCTCAGCATTTGTTCAAGCAATCAAGACCTGAAACTTGTCTACCGATACTATTTCGAAACAATATACATAGAGCAAACGTGCATGCTCACGCACCAGGAGTGTGGTTGAAGGACAATCTATAACAAAACGTTGCGTGAACTGTATATAAAGCAAATTCAAGTATCAACTCGCCTATCCGAGTTGATATTTGAATGTGCTTTGTATACTTGAATACGACGCACATTCAACCCGGGGGGGGGAACTTGAATACGACGCACCGTTAGCAAATTCTTTAGTTCCTTGGGCCACTTGCTTGGGATTTTGGGGCGGAAATTCTTTCCCACTTCTGCAACAGCCCTGGCCACCTGCAATTACATCACACAGGTAGAAATGCTCAACAACCACACCACAACAGTACCTGGTACTTGGCATCGGACTGAAGCTTGTGTTAAGGTGCGCATTGAGCACATGGTGCTGCGCCATTTGATGTCGGTCATATGTCAGCCACGCTTATGGCAGGTGTTGTCTGAGCATCATCAACCAGACCACTGCACCATCAGCATCTGAAACAAGGGTAAATGAAAATGCACATGGCTCAAATGCAAAGGGACTCGACTGTTTGCATCTACTGTCACCATGTGATATGAAAATGGACTCCATACCCATGTTCTAGAAAATGTTTCGTCCAATTGATGACAGGAAACACAGGACATGCACTGCCTTGCCCATTCATTCAGGTCCAAAACAGCTCAAGCGTGTTAGAGTGCGCACATGGACTGTGGAAGCATTTGACAACAAATCAACGCTCAATTCGAGGATGTTCATCTACAATAGAGCTTTGCCAAATCACATCACCTCAGGTCATCTCACAGAATCAAAGACCCCAGGAATGGGTCGCGGTGCATGCACAGCTAGCTGCGCTAAAACTCACTTGACGTGTCACCCGAGCAACATTGACCTTGAGAAGGCTCGATTTCAAAGCATTGCATTAGGATAGTGAAACAAATATCTCTAATCACTGTCAGTATCGCGCAGAAAACCATTTTTGCATCCACCTAATTCCACTCGACGCCCACATTCATAAGGGCACACTGTCGATAAAAACAGACCAATGCCGCAACTCAAAGAATTACAACCCTTGCTGCTTCTTCGACACCAAGGACTAGCTCTTGCATGCTACTACAACATAGCTTATGAGTGCTGCATGCTGGTGAGATACGGGTGAACGTAGTTATCATGACAATCGGCCAACGTCACCCCTGGTTACCTGTCCGAAAGCAAGCACGTCAATGTGTTCGTTGAAAACTATATCGTAGCCAGGTAGAGAATCCGCGCTTATAGAAAGAGAGTGAATAATTACAAGACTGGCTGAAAATGCACACAAAGATCTCATTTGCAACAAGACATGACCTGCAGGATGCTACACCAGGTGAGCATACACAAATACATTTCGTATGCGGGAACATAAACGCTTCTCGGCCGAAATGGTCATGCAACATCAAACACAAGAGTATAATTTGAAAAACACAGCTTGAGTAACTAAGTCCATGACAACACATGTGCTCAATGGGTAACAGATTCCATTCAGATGTGCAGAGTGCTTCCGATGGCGATTGAATGGTATACATCAATGGCATCATAAAGACATTACACCATTAAATTTGCAACTGGTTTGCAAAATTTTGCTACACACAAGTCGCATCGCAGTGGTTCAAGCATGAAATCCTTTAAGACCCATTGGCTTGCAGTGTTGCGGAAGATGGAATATCGATAAAAAAGCACAAATCAATTGCATGGAAGCCCCAAGGAAACATTTGATGAAGCAAACATCCAATGAGTAGAGAAAAATATGAGAACAGCAACTATCATTTGGCAAGCGATTTCCTGCAAAGCATGCATGAGCATGTGTGCATCCAAACTGCACAAAAATGCTCCAGCAAATCATCCACAAAAATAGTTGCACATAAAGCAATACGCAATTGCTACAAACAGCAAGTTAACACATCTTCATGGAAGCACAGCGCATTAACGCATGCGAAAAATATGACAACAAAAGCTATCTTCCCATGTGTGTACGTACACCTGCTGCTTGCCGTGTCACAACAACAGAGTGTATGCAAATGGTACAAGCCCCGATTTCATGAACTTGGCACTCGCAAACATTGCACCCAGATTTGAGATGGGGAAATAGTTAAGAGGAGGCCTTGACACAAACATAGGGGTCTACCTGTTCTGGAAGCATATACAGGTCAGTGTAAGGGTGCTCCTTCCTCGACAGGATGCAGTACATGATCATAGAAAACGAGAACTGATCCACCTGCAGCCTCCAAATACAACTATTATCCAGTTCATGCTCAAAATAGAAGGGTGGAAGAACAGCAGAGAATAATTGTGGGAGTCGGAATGATTCAGGTGCATAGGTGATGACAACGTGAAAAATAGCTGAGACCGTGCACAACATCTTTGAAATTTCAGGTGAATATCTTGGTCAACTGTTTGTGACCGTTGCTTGTCGAGAGTTCCTGCAAGATGGGGTGCCAACTTGTTCTTGGAGTAGCATCGCACCTTCTCGTCGTATACTTCACCTCGAAAGTTCTCAGGAGCCATGTACAGCATAGATCCGGTTTGCCCTGCATACAAAATCCTTGGCAAGCAACACAAATTAAAAAACGCTTTATATCATCATTTATCAATATAAACCACATGTTGTGTGCCGTACGGACAACAAGGCATGCCATACACAGATTCCCACATGACAATATAATTCATTTGTTGTTGCAACGAATGTCTGGACAATTCAAGATTGCAATGCTTGGAGAGTCTTGTGCTTTAACTAATATCTCTGTGAATGCAGGACACAGCCATTGCACGTAGCAGCTATGTGTCCGAAACATGGCCCGTACCAGCAGCACCGTTCTCAGATTCACGATCTGCTGATCTCGGGGTGGCAGGTTCAAACACTTGATAGGGACAGCCATGTCTCGGGCAGTGAAGTTTAAATCAGCCTTACTAGATCGCTAGTCTTCTATGAGCATCTGAGACGGCGATCCCATACGTCGAATCCACCGTCAGAAAGAAACCAAGGGATGACGGTCAAAGGGAAACACAAACCAACCCGTCATCTTGCGCTCGCGCTTGGTGACCTCTTCTTTTCCTCCAAACACCTGAAACAGCGATGGGCGCCGCTGCAGACCCGGACCCTTCATTCGTTGCGGCACAGTGCTGCTCTTCTTGTGATAAGCCCCGCCGTTAAACGACCCACTGTGTTGCCGTTCAGCTATCTCAAAGATGTTATCTGTGTTCTGTTTCTCTGAGTTTGATATGCTTGTCGCTTCTTTGCTGGTTGCGCTGCAGTTGCCTGTAAGCAAGAACACAGGTTCCCCAGGACTGCAATCAGAACATGGAGTAGCAGATATAGCTCACATATATGAGGCGTGCCATGCATATGCAGCAACCTTGTTCACGGTGAGCACTATCATCTTTCACCCTTTTCACGACGAATATGTGAGCAGAATTTCATTCAACCCAGGGAAAAAAAAACACTAATGGAAAATTGAGAAACCGAAATTGTGGGGCCTTTTGAACAGTTCCTTCCAGTTCACCTTCCGACTTCGTGTTGGTCGTCATATAGTGAATGCCTGACGTTTAAACGCTTGTTGGCACAGGTTCCTCTCTATTGGTGGAGTTCATCTCTGAATGTGTCTCATCATGTCCGTCGTAAAACATGACAACACTGATCAATTCATCCATATAACGTCCATTTGATTGGCGCTACGAGTCTCAGCAAACGACGGCATTATGCACAACTAAACGCTCAGGGCATCACCGTTGTTGCTCAATTTGGATCTCTGGTGTTGGAGTGTTGGTGAGCTCGGTGCCAGTGGGAATGAAGGGGTCCTTCCTTCGGTGAGGTCACCGTCCGCGCGTGTTGTGAACAACCCAAAGTCGCTCACCTTTGCTACGTTGTTTCTAAGAAGAATGTTCTCAGGTTTAAGGTCCCTGGGTGATCCATTCATTGCAAAACCCAACCATCATGCAACTCAACGACGAATGCACGTCAGGTGCATCGCAGACTGCACAACAATTTTGCAACATTGATGCTGCCCACTCTAAAGAAGCTCCATCGCTGGCTGACACACTACGCCCTACATTTGAGGAAGCGAAAGAGATTAGGACTTGGACCAGAGCTTGGAATGCTCATACACAAAAACAAGCCGAATCGCTAAGCACGTTGCCAGCTCATCAATTGCCATCGCAGTATCAAGGCAAAGGGAATGTCTGACAACTTGTTCAAACTTGCAGCAACTAATGGGTTTATTATGGTCTTCCGCCCCAGCGGCCGCACACAACACGCCCTGGGGCTATCTTTGTCCATATTCAGAAAGCAACTATTGCGCGGGCAACACATCATGCTCATGCAGGGTATCGACAACACAGTAGAACCCTTGCAGAAATCGCGGGCGACAATCACGAAAGAGAAGATAGAAACAATATCAAGCAGGGACGGCGTGACTGGAAGCACCTATGGATGATGATGGGGTCAAACTGATGCAGATATGCCATGCCGGTGGCGATCTCCTTGCACCATCGAAGCTGCAGCACTCAAAAGCACCCACCACCATCCACTATTCAAACATGTTTCAAGATCTTAAAATGTAGTTTCATTACAATGACAGCCCATTCCTTTTGTTATCGTGATGGAGCGACCTACAGCCATCTCCGAGCATATTCCAGTGAATCATTGTAGACTTGCTCGCAAGATGCCTAAGGACAATGTAATGGGGCTTGTGAGTGTGGGACATAGGCTGTTTGAACCCAGCTACATTTAGGAGGGTAGTTCTTAGCCTCACCCCTTGCTCCATGCTGTACCTCTTCTTGAATTGGGCCTTGAGGCTTGAGTCCATACACTCCTGCAAAATTCAAACGAGCGCCGAAATACCTTAGCATAACTTTTCAATTATGCACTTCGTATTGGTATGGCGTTATGTGCAGATGCTGGACGCTTGCAGGCAAACAAGAAATCAAATACGTAGGCAGCATCAGGTTTTCTTCCCCCTCCGACGTTTGACAAGGGGACAGCTACGGCAGAGAGAACAAGGACTTCGCATGGAAATGAATATGTATCGGCTATTCAAAATACAAACCGTGAATTGCAATAAATATTGGGAACACTCTAGCATGGATGCCGGAACTGAGGGACCTACCTGCACAACAAAGGGCAACTCTTTGTTCAAGTTACCTTGTGTGTATGACCCTTGCGCCAGCACCTCCACAATGTTGACGTGCTTTATCTGAAAATTCCAATGCAACTAAACAACGTCCTCACCTCATTTTATGTTCGTCGCTGAACGAAATAAATCATAAACCTGCTTTACAATGCACATCAAACGTCAAATCTGTTGAAACAACCCAAAACGAAGGAATGGCGCTCATCTGCAAAATTCATTCATGCAAACCAGTAGCTACCAAAAAATCCACGGTCTCTACATCGGAATCAAAGCGATATTTCCTTCCCTCAGCTTTTGCTTACCACTCTGAACATTGAAACAACAGACACATTCTCACAAGGAGCCTGGGGTGTCTCTGTGACCTGATACAGGAGTGTTGTACCTAGCGAAATTTGCTGGCATACATTTTCCAGTTCGTACTCACCACCATTGAATTGCACACACCATAACATATCATGTTTTGAAACATACATCATGAAAACCCCGTTTATCATCAGAACATGGTTTACAACAAAGCTTAGTACATAAATGATGCCAATAAATCACCACAAGATCCGCCCATAGGAATGGGTGAATGAGAAGATGATCTATAACACAACAGCCTGACCTTGTTGGCCCAGATCATGCGATGCTGCATGATCTGGGCCAACAATGTCAATGAAAAGGAAGTGTTCGGACCTTGGTCAGGAGTTTCACCTCCCTGCGGAAAAGTTCGATTTCCTGATCACTGCAGTAGATGGTCTGATTCCCAAAAGCCCAACCTCACACCGCCAGTATGAGCGAATTGAGAGTAAACCCAAGGCCAGGCTGCACATGTTGACAATGCTCCGTCGATTGCGCAAGAACAATTCCGAAAACCCACAAATCGACCAAGATCTTCCAGGATATCTGACAATTGGCATCCTTAAATGTTCAACCTTCTTATCGCCAAAATCATATCACAGACTTGTATGTCGAACAACACATGATCTCAGTACAAATCAATACTCAGTACAGCTGCTCGCAGGGCGTTCTGGGACACACATCAGTGACGGGGTTCATGTGCTCGTCCACACTGGTCACCTGCACATACTCCTGCAGGTCACAACCATTCGCACGACGGCACAACATATCATTATGTCAAGCACTGAAGAAGCCTTGCACTCGACATAGACAGCTTCAGGGTATATGCAGAAATCTCCTCACGCAGCTACAACTAATTGCAGGATGGCATTTCCCACGATGAACAATACTAGAAGGGAACGTTCACCGAGAAACATATGCTAAACGCGTGAAAAAATTGTCCTTGGATTGTTAGGGTGATGTCCATACCTATGCGAGTGGATGTCTTAAACATGCAACCAACCGCGGTGTGGAGTTTTGGGTGCCGATGAAAGTACCAGGCGCAAGCTGAGTGCCAAATTGAGAGTGGACAGCTCTAGGGAGTCAGGATGGTGAATGCGGAATTAGAAACAGGGTCACCTGGGAAAATCCAAACTAGGCCGTGTCTACAATATTCGCTAAGCGAACCTTGATTCTTTTCACCGCCACTTTGATTTTCTGGTTGTTGACATCCTTGTCATGCGGGGCCATAAGGTACCTGCCCAAGCCACCAATTTTCAGAAAAGCACGTCGTAGGCAACAACATTCAAAAGCTGCTGTATATCACGCGCTCAACTGAGATCCACCAACTTAAAACATTTGCACTTATAATCTCTTGTGCTGCGATGTAATCAACTGTCACAAAATCGCCAGCAAGCCACAGCAATCAGTGCCATGCGTTTTAGTTCAGCCCGCTGTCCCTCATTCTTATTTTCAACATTTCATGCATAGTCAAAAAGTTTTTTTTTGAAGATAAATGAAGGATGTCTGATGGTAATGCGGGATCACTCTTTGCGCATGCGGACAGAATACCTGCTCATAACCACAACGGTCTGAAACAAGGGTTTGAGACAATCGTCTTAAAGCGAAGCACATTGTAGATTGCACAATAATGGAGGAAGCACCCACAAGTCGACGGTGCCGAACGCGCCCTCGCCAAGGGGCTTCACGAACTCAAGGTCGAGGTCGATATCACAGATCCGCACATCTGTTTGCTTCTTCACGCTCTTCCGAAACAAGTCAACCTGAGCACCAGGAGAAAGATCAGCAACTGTTGTGTTGTATTTCCTGATGAAATCGAACAACATGCAAACATAGCGAATGCACCGGAAACCATCACTTGAGCCGATGACACGCTGTTTTGGAGCTTTCCTGAACTTTGGTATGATCTTGAGAGGGACATCGCAATCCAGGAATTTATGTCGCATGCTATCATCCCCAACATGCGCATACAGAAGCTCTGGGCTGCACATGCACTTTGTTTGTTGTAGTACAGTTGGGTTTCGCAGACACACCTGCGCACGATCTCAGAAGTGGAGAGCACATAGCCATGAGATGCCCCATACATTCATGTACGCTGTGCCAATCAACGCTTGCTGGTGGAATGAATCATCACAATACCTACCAATGCGAGTCGACAAGAAAAAATCAATAGCGAGACTGTACGAACGACACTGTTATCCCGTTAAACGTCATGTGGATTATCATGGTTGTCAACGCCGCTGATTGTTGTCTTGACAACCTGCGCTTAATGATGACTGCATGTCGGGCAGCAGTATCCATGCCAAATTAAGCATGAATTCAACTTAACAACACCATGAACGAGAAGGTAGTGTTTCAGAACCACCAGAAAATCTGAAAAAGGAACGCCCCAAACCGCTGCCATCTGTGAGACCTTGCCATCTGCGATACTGCAGCATCGTTTTAGAACGTGGTGTACTATTCAATACAACTGTTCTGCAATGATTACCAATAAAATTATAACACAACTCATACGAAGAAAAAAGTAAACGATTCCTTACAGTGCACTCACAGCTTTCTTCAAGGTCATGGTTGACTTTTTCGCCGCTCCTTGCATTCTGAAGGAATTCAAGGACTTCAGAGCCCGTGATTTGTCAGGAGTGCTGGGCGCATGGTGAGAAGGTTCCATATCAGCCGGAGTCAGCGACGCAATCGTGGAGTCGTGTACACCCGCTTGAAGGCTCACGACGTCGTCGTTGGTGTAGGGTTCCGTGGGCGCATATTTGGACGCCATCTGGACACAACAAACACCTGTGCATGCACATGTTCTCTGGCCAGTCTATCCAACCATTTGTGGAGTAGCAAGGATTGTTCATGGATTCCATACATTTTCGGTGGAATCGCAAATCATTTCGGCCGTTTTCGATGACACACCATAGATGACGGTGACTATCCCCAAAGACTGGCCCGAAAAGAATCCATGACGCTGACTTGACAACAGTCCATATCTCTGTAAAGATCGAACATTGCAGTGCACATGATATCATAATACTGTCTCAGACGTATCATATCACACATAAACACCACATGGCAGGAAAACTTCTTAATTGCATAAGATTCTTCATGATTGACCCTTGACTCATATAGTGTAATTGAGGCGATATTGCTGTTTTGACACGTGGCCAAACTTGTGATTTTGCGTTGAATTTGAATTTTGGGCCAAAAACTGACAACATGCGTGCGTGGGAACACATGAGAAGATGAAGTACGAAGCAGCAACTGGCAATGTAATGAACTTTTGCTACATGGGAAAGTTGTTTATCTTTATTTGAGTTTATCGAAGTGTGAACATTTGTATTTCAATCCTAGAAGCCGGAGAAGACATGCTTTACAACTATGAACACAGCCTTGGAGGTGCATCAGCAAGCAGAGCTGACATGCCGGCAACCAACTGCATAAGATATAGACCAGGAGTTTTGTTCATATGGATCTTAATGAGCAAGCAGACTGTCTTGAGATGCGTTCACTTTGTACGCATCTCAAGCACACGCAATCTGTTTGTTGACATTCTCGGGTTTTGATGGGAACCACGTACAACGAAAGAACTTAGCGCGCGATTCAGTTGACATTTGACATGGCTCCCCACACTTTTGTTAAGGGTCTTACCCCCATACATGTAGTTCATACACACTAACCTCTGGTTCCTACACGATAGCCCAGTTCAGTTGTTGAGCCGGAGATGATTTCGGTGGTCGAAAATCTGACCCTATTCATTTCACTTGCAGAACTGCGTCATTGAAATTGATTGTCTACGTTTGTTTTGAATTGTTGTTGCACATAGAGAAGACCTAACACAACCCAAAATGTTTGAAACTACCAAGTTGTGCTTGAAAAGTTGAACCCCCAACGCTGCACCGTGAAAGCTCAAAATGTAAGCATTGTAGAAACCCATCGAGATGATGATCATTTGATGGCAAGCGATATTCTATTTATCACATGCGCTCCTCTGATGTCTGACAAACTGCCACAAGACAACCTGCGCGCGTCTCACGTCTCAATGCTGATACGTCTGAGCAAGCCTCACACTGAAAGCATCCAGCACACAAAAGTCGACTTGGTTGATTGAAGATTCGAGATGCAAAAATGAATAAACCACGCGGCTATTGTGAATGCAACCCAAAAAGCCGCTTTCACCGAGCGCAAAAAACCAGTCCACGTTAAATGCACCTGAACGTACCACCGTGTCAAGAACGAGAAATACGGGTGAAGCATGAAGTGCATACCGGTACGCACGGTTAAAGCTAGGTGGATTGACGCTTGCCCGCGATCGATATCCAATGATGAACTGTGCGCAAACTATAGAATCTGGAACTTTCTACTGGTGTCTCCTCGGCAACACTCGCCAGCTGTAGTTCACGTTTGCTCGCATCTTTTGCGAGTGTCGTGCAAGAGCGAGGGCCGAGGCCTTGTTGCTCGTCGGATGGTTTTTATCCAAATCAATCCGACGGTTTCATGTCGAAATCGTGACGAAAATATCATGGTGCTTGACTTCAATGTTAGCACTGCATTCTCACCGCAGGATCACGATTGAGTGCCGGTTTTCTGCCGCGGATCGGCATACGTGTGGTCTCCATACGATGTGATTTTTCGTCGCCGAGAAAAATTTTTGATGCAGAAGTGTCCGTCGACTTTTCGCCTTCCTGGTATTGCTCCATGGGTGGAAGGCAGGCGTTGTCATTACGGCTCCTGAGAAACTTATTGACAACTGCACTTGCATTTGGCATACATTTACAAGAAGAGCTCGTCTCGTGCTGTACAAGTGCCTCTCCAGCCATCAGCGGTCTCGAACGGTCTTTCTGCAGAAAAATATCCTATCGACATCCGGGCTTGCCCTGGCGCGGCCCAATATCCGTGGTGCGTAAGTTGTGCTCCCAAGAAAGTAACGCACCACATGTGTACGATTTTCTTCCTAATTTATTTGGCAGGGCCATCCACCCTTCGCAACGATCACCTTCTATACATACTCGCAATCGGGCTTCTCGATTGACAACGTTGAAGGGCCATCCTCCAATTGCAGTATTGCTTTTGGTTGACACATCGCCAGACACTGGACTAGAAGTACATCCAGGCATCAATCGGAGAGGCTCGATGCAGAAAACGAATTCTGAAGTAACCTGCAACGGTAGGTTCCCAACACGATCCTGAAATTCAGTCCTACCGATGGTGCATGAGAGCCGGTGTGCGGAGCACATACCCAGACGGTACGGTTAATCAGTGGTCCGTATTCTTCACACACAAAATGATCCGTATACTTCACTCACTAAATGATCCACGGATCATATGCTTTTGAGAGAATTCGACAAGCGCTGTGACATTGAGAGGGTCTCCGACATGATCCAATCCATGACACCCATGAGGGACCCAAGCTGCACGTGTTCAATATGAAATGATCAGAAACAACACGAAAAAACAATAATCAAACAATAGTCAGCTCGCTGCACATGGGGGGTTGG
>NHOP01000666.1:0-13589 GCA_018697155.1 Pyramimonas parkeae | reverse complement strand
AAAAAAAAAAAAAAAAAAAAAAAAAAAAAAAAAAAAAAAAAAAAAAAAAAAAACACACACACACACAACAAGACATGAAAGGTCAAGAACATCAAAATTTGAAACCTAGCAATCACAACAAAGACAAGGGTACACACCTGGGAGATGGGAGATACTAGCAGCGACTCCACGCGGATACGGGGGTTGTATACTTTCTGTTTGGAAAAGCCAGGATCGATCACGTACACAATGCCATCTATCGTTAGGGAAGTCTCGGCAATGTTCGTTGATACGACGATCTGCGCACCAAACCCGTCACAAAGGCGGTTATAGGTAAATTGGCGAACTGATGACAGTGAATGCATGATGATTTAGCAGCAAGACAGCCCAAGATTCGAATGCTCGTGCAAGACTTCTGCACAAATGTACTGCAGACATAACCAATCAATGTGTGCAGACAGGACAAAGAATTGTGTAGAATACTACCTTCCGCCCCGCTGGACCACCTGGGACGCGTGGGGGTGGGGCAGCCTCAAAGATCTTCTGCTGTGCAGCCGGAGGCAAAGTGGAGTACAGGGGCACCACTTTCACCTCACCAACCT
Organism: Pyramimonas parkeae; assembly: GCA_018697155.1. Classification (NCBI taxonomy): domain Eukaryota; kingdom Viridiplantae; phylum Chlorophyta; class Pyramimonadophyceae; order Pyramimonadales; family Pyramimonadaceae; genus Pyramimonas; species Pyramimonas parkeae. Next base: position 13,008 of record NHOP01000666.1, on the reverse strand, counting down.
GAGGACGGCCATAGACAACATAAATAGAAGTGAAGAAAAGTACAGGTTGGTGCGCATGGAGACGGGCCATATGCATCCAGACCCAATCGGAGGGAAACTCATCAATCATAGTGTTTAACGAACTCAATCAAATTGCAAGTTCTGAAGCTGTACCTGGACAAAGTCACCATACAGTAATATGCAGTGTGCGACTTCTCAGCAGCGTTATTGAGAAATCTGCATATTGAATACACGGGCAAAGATTGCCTCATGTGCATGTTTACACATTGAATTGATTAGAAAACACAACGGCGTCCATGCTACCATTGAGAGGAAGTAAATATAAACTAACACACGTACATCGGTGGACGATTTTGTCGACAAGCAAAGGGCAACGCGTACCTGGTCACCGGCATTTTGGATCTCGTGCTTAACCTTTTTACAGGCATCCTCAATTTCCTGAATAGAAGAACAACAACCAGATCCAATTTGGAAACAAATGCACATTTTGGAACCCCAAGGCTCAACTAGACAAGCCAGGTCATGTTTGCGGGAGCCCAAGTCTAAACCAAAGATCAAAACTTTATTTAGACCGCATCACAAAACACTGACTCATTTCTTTTTGCAAGATCAAGCCCGCAGTCGTGAACCCGCATGCTGGGGACCTGTACGCATGGGCCAGGCTGGATGATTGGGAATGGTGAATTTGAGCTCATGATACGTTAGCTCGACGCGGACGAAGAACACCAAGCCACACACATATACATACATACGAACCTTGACTACTATTTTCACCCGTTTACAGTGAACCTGCCGACTGTACAGGTTTGCACCAAAGAATCCAGCTCATTGGATCAGTAAAACTACGTCGCAGCTACGCATCAGTGCGTGAGATCTGATTTGTAACTTCTGCGAAAGATAGTCTAGTGATATGGAGAGGAAGGCTTGCAAACAGATGCGCTGTTTACAATACTCTCTGCTTACGTTCATGGGTGTTCACCAGGGGAAAACAAGTTTTTCACAGACAATCGAGGCCGCACCTCCTCTCCTGTCAGGAAAAGCAGAATGTCTCCGGGAGGCTCGCACATGTGAATCTGCACACACGTTCGGATGGATGCTTCCAGGTAGTCTCTCTCCGGCTCCTGAACATTTTTCGAGAAAACCGCAAATCATGTGGGTACTGCGCATGTGTGAGGCAAAGTCCAAACTCAGAACAAGACCAATGGAAAGCGCCTGAAAACGTGCGCACATAGTATTCAAAGGTCTGGAAGAGACAAAGGGAAGTGTTGATCATTTGTGGATTCTTCCTGGAAATGGGATTGCACTGTACGTGTGTGTATGCACCTTGCCACACACACGCCTTTGTGAATGATGAAACTAATACAAAATTGACGGTGAAGTCATGATCGATTGAACATACCAGTGGTGCTTACTGAATATCCATCACGACCCATTCGCACACTCGGCATTAGCCCTGCCATAAGGGGGAAATTTCAATCTGAAAATGTCGCAAAAAAATCCACAAGATTTATGAGATGGGACTGATGCAAGAGTCGAAACAGTGAATATAGATTCCTTAGGGACATGCTGTTATCTCCTTGCGAACATTGGTCCAGAAACACCTTGCGACCAAGCCAAAGGAACGTACGATTGACCCGGGGTTCGAAAGCACTTCGCTCGTTCTCGACCTAGACGAGTGAATTCCAAACTGAACATCAATACTCTGACATGACATGATGCAAAGATGTCGCACTTGTGGAAAAACAAAATTTTGAACCAACAGTTTTCATGGTGGTTTTCATGCGATTGGCATGATCACTCGCTAATCGAAGATGACCCGCCAGCCAGCATGGCTTTTTGATTATTAAATCATCGGCAACGGTAGTGCCAACCCATATCAAGGCTTGAACTCCGGGGTTTCCCTGAATATTTAGCCTTCGCCCTACCAACCAGGCCATCCAACATCGGCCTCGTTGGTAGGGCGAAGTGGATAAAATCGGTTCAGAGTGAAATGACTTTTCTATCCGAGAAATCTCTCATGCACTGATCACGACACGTTGATGGAGTTAGAACTTTCACCTGGGTGTAGAATATCTCCACAGGGTGCAAGCGGCCAGGCACTTTCTGAACCAAAAACAAACAACAAGGATCATTGTTAGTACGGTTGCTTCCATAAAAAGTGATACTAACTTGAATACTGTCAATTCCTTTGGAAACGCACACCAAGCTGCAGCTTGGGATTATCTATCACTTGTCGCACTTTCACAATGTGCACACAGGCATGACCCTCACCCCCTATTTGGGAAATTGTGAAAACCGAGTCGCCTTAAACTCCAATATTGCACAAGGTAACCTTCGCGACTCGCTCACCAGGTGCAAAAGAATATAGTGCATGATCCAACCAGGTGCATCTCGTCATCCCAAACGGAAAAACCTAACGAACTATGCATATTAAAATGTCATGTGCTCACACGCCATCAAAGAATCTCGGAGCATTCTGCGTGCGCAGAAGTGTCCAAGCATGTTGACGTAAAGCATCGGAATAATTTGAAGACCGCATGCACAGATCAACATGAGAAAGTGACAAAGTCCAGATGCGAAACTGGATCAACATCATGACATTGTACATTATACATCAGATATGGGATATGACCCCGCACTCTGCACATCAGGTCACACAAACTTATGAAAAAACCAAGAATTTTCACCTCAAAACATCACACCACACAAAAGTGCACCATGCTTCGCATTATGCACATGCAGCTATAAAACATAGAACAATTTGAATGCGCTCAACACGGACCATATCAAAGACATACCTAAAGTCAGGAATGTCGTGAAGCTCAATTTTTCATCCTGATCCCATGAAGGACGCAAATGACTGTAAGAGCTGTGTCAACCGGCACACGTGCCATATTCCAGCATTACAGAAGCTAACCTTCATCATCATGTGCCAGCAAATGGAGAAAGGAAGATATTACACAAAGCATACAATCCGAGTAGTTGCATCTTGTCAACCTCATCGGAAAAGCCTGCCGATCTGTAAGCCTGTATGAAATAGCCAAGCCGATTGTTTCACATTTGGTCGAATAGCGGTGCATAAGCAATACATGCCGGTATCTTTCCGAGGATATGATGTGTATCCAAGCCTATTAGCCTGAAGCATGTTGGATTGTCAATGTGGTCATTCCGGGAAACAAAAGGGGAAACAAGAACAACTGTTAAGGAACATGCAGGTGAGAACTGCCCCACGAACGAGCATGGCTGCAACATTGCAGTTTCACTGCATACACAAGTGAACTGACACATTGTCCACGCCAAATATCATACCTGCTCATTCGAGAGGAACATGAAGCTTATCCCGAGATGTGTGAAAAAATGTAACAAAAAGGTTATGACGAGAAATCGTACGCATATTACAAGCTACAACATGATAAATGCATTTGGACATTTGGATGGCGTTCAGAATTGTGAGCTCGCAAGGGAACGATTGCCAATTGATTGCATGATACTGATATGGTGGCGACTGATAATGACATCATTTGAATCGAAAAGAGCACATCATGTGACGACGCGACACACGACATGGCATGCTCTGGGCTGAGTATTGCACACGAATCCTGACTTTGGACCACAATCTGATGACTGTTCGTGCAGTTGACAAACCATACTCAGAGAGTCTACTGTTGCAGAGAAGGAACGTGAACAAAAACTGGATGCATATTATGAAAGGAACTTGGAATTTCGAAAAATTGTTTATTCTACGTACATGCATAGGGTATTTCCCAAGAATGTAAGGCCTTCGCATTATAAATATAGCATTGATGATCCAGCGTGCCGCAGGCCAATAGGCTCAGGTCATTCATTGAACAGAGCAAACACAGCGGCATCGAATTGCATATGAAGAAAATACCTATTTGTTTTTTTACATCTGTGCAAATGTAAGCATGTCTAACCGCAACTGCAACAGGCACGGAAGCCACGGCAATCATTTCACATACGCAATTCTACCACTGCAAAAGGCGTCAAATGAATTCGTGCACCAGGGAAAAATTCGCAGATGGCCAAAAATACGAAGAGTTGCGTTTCGTCATCCCCAATGGAATGGAGCTGCACTACATTACGCAGAACTAGTGCACACCGAGAAAACGATATCAACTCACCATTAGTGGCGCTTCCGTAAAGTATGATTGGAACTTCTCCGCTTCCAAAGTTGCGGACATAACAACGCATTTCAGGTCTCGGCGGTTGCGCAACACCTCTTTAAGTAATCCAAACAGCACATCTGTTGCTACAGTACGTTCGTGAGCCTCATCAATAATGATGATCCCGTATCGCTCCAGTAGCGGATCGGTCATTGCCTCACGCAAAAGCATACCATCTGTGAGGTACCTGTTGTCAGATTTTCAAATGAACCAGCAAGAACCATCATACCCATTCCTTGATGTCACGCTTATAACAATTAGTTCAAGTTTGCGTGTGGTCATGACTGACAACACACAAGAAATCAAACCCAAACGATCTACATCACGCAGGTCCCGTCTTTCAAATGATATTATGCAGCACAATAGCATAATAAATTTGCAATGATCTTCAAGAAGAACCCATGAACATTGTTGCGTGAAGTTCCTGAACAATCCATGAAAAATGGATTGTTCTGATCTGACTATGGTATTGGGTCTTTGAGTCTCCTGGTTCAATCAAATTTGTCGTAACAGCAGTTATCCTTTTTACAGGAATGGAAACCACACCGGTAGAATCACGACACAAGAAACATGGATCTGTCGGGTCATGCATCACGCAAAACATCATGTATATATGAAAAATCATGTCCTGCACAGGAACTCACTTGAGAATGGTTTTTGGACCAGTGTTGTCCTCGAAACGGATGCTGTATCCGACCTCCTCACCAAGCGGAACATCCATTTCATCTGCTACACGACGCGCCACACTCATAGCCGCAACTCGGCGAGGCTGCGTGCACGCCGCCAGCTTTCCTTTCCCTCCGAATCCGGCCTCCACAGCGAATTGGGGGATCTGCGTCCAACACGACACAAATAATTCAATCTAGAGTTCAAAAATCCATGATATTACATATGATGGTTTTCAATAACAAAAATTACCTTTGTGTCCAGCAATGCTTAAGGAATTCAACTTGAATCGCTCTTCTGAAACGGGCCATTGTTTGTGCTTGTGTTCCTTTAAGCGTTGTTGGCGATCACGTGTCAGAAACCTAAAGGAACAGGAACTCGCTATTTCATGAGATCAAGAGAGTGCGTGGATCATCAAACAACGAAGAAATTATCATCATTTCCCCGCTATACATTGTCCGCAACAGTGAGAGCCCAGCGCAAAGGGTTTCTAAAATGCGCTGAAATTGCATGCGGTGCAAAACCACATAAAAATCAGTCCACAGAGCCCGCCTCAACATCGCCTCATCCTGAGCTTGAAAATACCGCAAAGAAACCGCTAGGACTTCCGATGAGAGTTGTGTCTTTGGCGATTGCCTTCAGGAAGACTGTTTTCAAAAAAAAGGAACTCTTGAGCACGCCGTACAGTTCATGCTGGTTACTCGATGATACACGATAACGCACAGTAATATAGTACCGATGTACACACGTCATCAGCCAGGCGAACATACATATCATCCAGCGACACAGCGGGGCGGGGGGTCAAGTGTTAAATAGGAGCTTGGCAGGGTTGACAAGGCTTTCGCAATGTGTGTTTTGCGACAAAAAGGGGATCGACTGGCAAGGCACCGTATGCGCTTAAAACATCCAATAATCTTCACATTATGTCCTTTGATGTTTTGGAGTTCTCAAGCACACGCTTCAGTTATACGTCATCCTGTCCCACGAAAAGTATACGACTTCAGTGATCCTCTTCAAAGGGTGGGCTGATATAATTTGCGGGGATTACACAAAGTATATCGAAGCATCAGACATAACATCAAGCGAGAACGCTATACAGATATGACATCAACGCTTGACATCAAGTAAAGGTGCACACTGCGAGTTGCGTAGGCGATGTCGCATATTTTCGAGAGTTCTGCAAGGCGGCGCCGGAAGCAGTCAAAACAAGACGGCGATCGAAACGCTCGTCCTAGAGAAAAAAATATTTCGATATAATCTTCGGCTGTACGTGTCATTATGCGTTGTTTCTCGTCGTGAAGTTGCCGTGCACTACTTTCGGGAAAAGTAAGTGCACAACCTTTATATTTTCGATTTCGGATCCCATATTGGGCAAAACATTCACCGGAGTCAGAACATAAAAATAAATTCATCAAATGTATTCAAATCCTACCTGAGTTGTCTTTCCTGAACCCGTCTCTCCCACCAAAACAAGCGTCTGGTGCGAGTTCATGATCTTGATAAAATCCTCCTTCTGTTGCCAGACAGGGAGTCCCTTGCGCTTCTCCAGTATGTCAAAATAGCGCTGCGAAAATGGCCTTCCATTATAGCGATTCAACAGAGTGCCAGAAGTAGGGAGAACTGAAGAGTTCGTTGCTTCTTGGGGAGGCTGATCGAATAGCGAAAGTTTGCGCTTGCGTTCCGCCATCTTTTGGCTGGAGGACTTTTGGAGGAACGCGCTAGGCCTGAAGAGACCGTGATACTTCAGCTCGCCACGAACTCAACTGATCAATACACCCGACCGAATCTTTTCTGGCCGAGCTCGTTCTTTGGACAGTCCAAATGGCTCACCCAATGACGCATATGATGAGAATCACTAGGGGTTTGGTCCGGAGAAAGCCTATCATCTGCCAGATTCGTTTCGCGATCTTCAAAACATTTAGAAACTGCGTTCACAGAATCACAGAATCACTGATTCTTCTATGATCTGAGCAAAAAACTTTTTCTTGATTCGGTGAGATCATTTGAGGCTTGCATGTTGCTACAGACAGGGCACGTCCTGGAGTTCCTCGCGTGGGCCGTTTGCGATTTGGCACCAAATCAAATGATGCCACCGATCCCGTTGGTCTGTGCTTCGGTCGGCTTACATTCGTATAATTATATCCGATCAATTTATCACCTGTTCGATGTCGAGGCCTCTCGTTGTTCTCTTTCGTGGCCAACTCGTACCCGGACACCTCGAACTGAGGAACACTGCCCTTAAGTAGGGTTTTCGCCCTCCTAGTGTATCGGCGGGGACCCGGGTGGGGAGTGGAATTTTACCACTCTCGACTAGGCCGATTGACCATATCCGTGATGGTGCCCAGTTTCGAGAGAGCATCTCTCACTCCCTGCATCACCCTGTGGTCGTGCGAGTAAAAATGCATTGGCCTAAACAATATCTTGTGGTTCCTAAGTTTCATTGGTTGTTTGTTCTCAATGCGGGCACCCTCCACCCTTTCAAATGTTGGACTGCCCTTTGTCACTGCAGGTGTACCTTCGAACCGCATGGCCAGACGGTGCTTCCTCGTCCGCGATTCCTGTTGCTGTCGAGTTGATTTTCTGCAAGAATTCTGCGTTCTTACCACTCGGTGTGCTTACGTCTCCAACAGCTCAAAAACAAGCGAGTCCAAATACAATAGATAGCATGGATCGCCTTCCTCGTGGCGGACGAAGACGGGGCGGAGGAAGGGCCAACCGGCATGAATCATTAGAGTTGGGGCGAGGTGGAGGGAATGGTCGTGGGCGGCCTGGTGGGCGTATCGCCGCTGGGAAGCGTCCGGTGGAGGAATCTACACGCATCAACATAAAAGCAATGCTCGAGGAGTTCCAGGCATCTGATGAGAAGGGTTCGTTGCGAGATTTTTTTCGGGGCTAGGCTCCTCGTGTCGATCCGTACTGATGAACGGTGCGGATTTTTCGGATGTGTGCGTGTATGACAAGAAACTCTCAGTTTCAAGGAGTTGGTTTTAACATCAGATGCATTTCTGCTTTTCCACGGCCTTTCGGTCAGTTCGGTGAGTGCCGGAAATCTTCGCAACTGGTGAGCGCAAATTTATGATCGCCGCACGATTGACCAACGCCTCGTGAGTTCATGAAAATTGTCGTTTTTTCATCCCTGATCTCAATCTTATGGAAGTTGAGTGTTTCCGGTGCGCAAGCAACACTTTGCGAGAGCCCATTCTATACTTGTGCCTTCATCTCAGGGCAACCAAGTTGATTCTGAAAGTATGCTTGTATTGCTTTCATGCTGGATTGCTCTTTCGGGAGTGTCCAGAAAAAAAAATGCTTAAGCAAGACATGTGATGGTTCAAAGTATGCAAACAACTATTCATAGGGTTAATGTGAGGACCGGTTTATCGTTGATTGTAGTGGTCTGCATGCAGAGTGCGTATTTTAACTCTGAAATCCGGACCCAAAATGTGTGAGTCCGTTTTGCGTACCATTGCATGAATGTAGGATGCAAATTTTTCGCTCATATATGGCACTTGGCATGGCATGTGCAGAAATTGTCTTCCCGCCCCATTTGGACAATCATGATCGCGCGGTCGTGCACTCCGAGTGTCGCAAGTATGGATTCACGTCCAAGAGCTACGGGTACAATTAATCCTCCATAATCCCTGATTGACGTCGCTTCATATGTGAAAAATAATATCGCGTTCTTGCAGTGCTGAGAATATGCCAGTGTCTGTTTGCTCTGTTGATGTTGATGTTGTTTTCGGGGTTTAGGGTTTTAGCAGTGGAAGGTCTTTTCATGCTAGCACCATGATCATGCTCTGAGTGCTCTGTCGTTTTCCGCATGATGCCATCAGGCTTGGAGTAGATACCTTCATCGATTTTTTGCTGGCGATTGTCTTTTGTCAATCAGGCCGTTTTGAAAATTCAATTGAGTACACTTTCACACACTCAATTTGACATGAGACATTTGATATGGCTCCATGACCTTTGGTGAGGCTCATGTCCCTGTATATTCCGATGTAGTGCGCACCCCGGTATCAGATGGCATCGGTTTCATATCGTTGTGTACGCATGAATTTGCAATTCTGGTGTGGGGGAGTTAGGAGATGTGTCTCCTTCGATTCCACGCCATGTGTTGTTTGACCTGGTACGCAGGGTTGTGCAATGTTCGAATATAACACGCGACAGTTGACTTGGTTTCCCGCCCAGCGCACAAGGACCATCACTTGCTAATCTACAAGCGTTCATTTGCTGTGCACAACACTCTGAAAAGTGGGAAAACGCATCAACTTATGAGCGTGCTACATGTTCATGAGTTGATTTCCGACATTGCGCCATTAAGTCGCCCTGAGTGCTGGTTCTCCAATCGTTGAGGAACCCATTCCAGAGCACTTTGTCACGTCGACTTCATTTGGGCAGCGTACTCTGATTTAAGCATACTCATACACCATTTGTAGCACTTGAAGCAGTGAATATGTGTGGACATTGTGGGATGTAACTCCCACCCAACAAAGTGTCGTTTTGACATTTTTCTTTCTTAGAGTGATCTAAGATGTGACCAAATCAAATCATGTACAGATTGGTTGCCTGTGCATTGGACCCATGCTTGAATTCATGCGCCTAGCCTACAGAGTTCTCCCTTGTTAGCGGTTCGACCCTGAACCCCAATCACGGCAAACGAATACAGTCTTCATATGGTTTTGTCAAATTTAGTTTGATGCAAATGATAAATCTACATATTTGATTTATTTACACCTTTATGACTCAGGCGTGATGTGTCATACTACTCCACCGTCGAAGAGTAAGTGATGTCTGCACACGCAAGTCTACGTTGTGTCCATTTACTTGGATGCAGAATAATGCCATCAGGCATGTAATTTGGCCTTTTTACTTGTCGCTCGCATGTGTGTGTTTTTGTCTCTTTGAAGTTCCTGAGATACATATGCGGGGTACTGCATTTCAACCTTTGGTGTACATGATGCTGCTTCTTGATCACTGGGTATGGATTGCGTCCTATTGTGCCTTCACCATTACAACTACCCATGTGATGATCGACACGTACGCAGAGGAGCAAGTTCATGGTGGTAGTTGGTATTGACATTAACATAGCACAATCTGCATGTTGTATTCATTTTCCAGCATGTGATTGTGCAACTGTTGTATGTCTGTTTTTAGATGGCAATAATGACGAATCCATGATGTCTGCCGGGCTTGGAGACTCCGTTTTACATTTACAATGTTCTAGGCGACACGAAAGAAAGCAAAGCTGACTTTAGTTTTATATAGACACTCGCTAAATGGTTCACAAGAACCCGTTCAGATCATCAGATGATTGACTTTGTTGGGGTGGCCTAATTGGCGGGACGTCGGCTTGATCCGCCGCTGGCCTGAGTTCAAGCTGCCATATGAATAGGCACCACCCCGGCCGATGGCTCATCTCAGGCCCTGCCGGCTTGGGGTGTCATCTTCGATTAACCAGTGAATCTTGCGAATCAAGGGAATCACCAGACAAGTCTCCCTGGACTCCACACGATGCGTTGTGTTGAGGTTGTTTCAACTCGCTAAAGTTTTGGTAGATTCTTGTGACAGTGTGGAGCTTTCCGCCAATGTTTGAACTGCCAGACGTTTTGGCGATTGTTTACGCGATCCCTTGCTTATCAAAGATGGCCTGCCAGCCTACGTGCACTTTGACAAATCATCGGTTAAGTGAATCCTACTCGCGTCGGGGTTGTAACGCTGGACCCAGTCAAAAACAACCCAGCGCCCCACGAAGACGGTGGGAAACCCGACGATGGTTGTGAGCAATGGTGGCGCCCGTGTACATGCTCATCCGCGGAAGTATTGAGAAGTGCCTGGTTTGGTTGCAGCAAGGGAGAATCGCGCACGGTGACGGTGCGCAAGGTGCAGAGCCAGCAGGCCAGTGCACGCTCCTCGGACACGCTAGCACTGCCCTTCTGCCCGCATTCCCTCTCAATGCTGTCCCGCCTTGCAGCAGTGCGCGCCCGCCGATGGCCAACCTTCCAAGCCTAAGGAAAGTACTCATGGCTTGTATGAGGTTCAACGCACCCACCACGCCGACGCGATGCCGTCGTGCCCTGTCCGTCAAAGCCGGACCTCAGTATTTGTTTTTGTTTGTATGGTTCTTTGCACATCTCAATCTCTGTTGTTTACAGGAGAAAGGACCAGAGCAAGTAGGCACTATGTGGATGTTTGAAACTAAGGACCAGCAGAGTTTTTCTGCTGAAGCGATCATTGGGAGCGAATAAGAAACAAGAGCACGGGTCTTCAGACTGTCTACGAGACGATTCAGACGGTGCCTCGACTTCAGTCGCTCAGGGGTGACGTGATCTCCAGCGGTCAGACGGTGATTGCTGGACTGTCTTGCATTGCTTTATAAGCTGCATATTTACTCGCAAGTTGCCCTTCATGTTCTCGAGTTTGATCTGGTGTGATCTCGGAATGAAGAACAGCTGGCACAGCGTCGTTGAGAAGATACCATGTATTTTTTGCTTTCGTGGCCGACCTGATTCTACTTACAAATGCAAGAAAAGTCCTTGTGTCCCATGAAACATTGAACGCTTCGCTTTTTGTACGACAGTTCCCTTGCATTGAGCTTGTGGTATGCTTTGTCATGAAACCTGACATCAGACTCCGCTGGCACAGTTTCCCGCCCATTTGGTTAAAGTTAGCCTCCAGTGCTTACCTTTCTGGACACACTGGCCCGTCATTCAATCAAAGCACTTCAAAAGAACCGCGTGGATCCAAGTTGCGGTTGATGGCGCGGGACGGCGTGGGACGGCGTGGATACAGGAGCACCCGCCTTCGGAGGAGGAGCTGGCCAGGGCTGCAGCGGGAGGCGAGCCCGAGGTGCAGGGCATGGAGGGTGGAGAAGCGCACGTCTCTCCCAGGAAGCGAACAAAGTTTCCGGCGGGGGCTGAGGCGTCCCCGGAGGAGCTCAAGTCCCGCGCGGCAGCGTTCACAACCAAGCAGGGGGTGCGCGTCCGACGGCTCTCTGGCGATTGCTTGCAGCACTCTCGCTGCGATATGTGCCAGCTGACATTGTGCCACCCCAGCAGAGACTCAAGTACAATGACCTCGAAGGTCGTGAAGAGCGTAGTTGTGTGAGGGTATAAAAGGGGGACACTCGCGTATTTCGTCACCGAGTACCATCTACGTGAGGTATTTGGGCCAGTCGGCATCTTGGCGCTGTGTTTCTAGGTGCCAGTGCGGCGTTGGCGATGGAGGATGAAGCGCTCACATTGAGCCTCACGCTGGACTTTAGCGTTGGGGTGCAATTTGCCTGCGCAAAACCCTGTCTGGCTGTAGTGAGTGGTGCTGCCCTGCTTTGTCAACTCACATTGAATGGTGGGGAGCCAAAGGTCACCACTTGCTGATGTCGTGGTTGGGAGTCCTGTGAGCTCTGCGTCGTCTGTTCTCGTACCTGCTTTAGGAACCAAATAACGGAGGTGGCTGGGTGCCTCGTCGCCTGCGAAATACCATTTTTTGGTCTGCAACTTTGTCCGCCAGAGCTGTACCGATATGAGTGTACATCCTCTATCACTGTGCTTGATATCACCACATGCTGCATACCGGGACCCCTACGCAGTGGGTGGGTAGCCAATCTATGTGATCAGATACCTTAGAATACCAGGTGGGAGCATGGAGAATCTGATTCTGCGAAAGATACGCGCGCACAAACACTCCGCATGGAATCAAAGGTGTACGTTGCCAAAGTTTTACGGGCTACAGTTTGCAGGGTTTGTTGAACCTGCAACTTTGAATCAGGTCAAGCAACACACATTGTAGGATTAAAGTTGAAGTGTCTAATTGTCCCCGTCGCAAAGCCTGCACGTCTCTGAAGATCCGCATGAAATGTACAAACCATTTTGCCATGGAACGTGGAGCATGCGAACTGAGTCTCGTTCTGAATCACTGGCAAGCTTGAGACCTGTGGTCGAACACACACGTTGCGCTACACAATGCGATCGTCCATGAGTTGTGTCTTGTCATGCACCTCTGGATCATCCGCTGATCTCTGCACATCCACATGATGCAAGCTTGGTCTTGTGTGCGGCCATGTACGTAGTATCCATGTATGTAGGTATTAAAGTATGTATGTACGAATGTAAGTATGTTGAATGTATGTATAAATGTATGTATGTAAGTATGTATGTATATATTT
>NHOP01000665.1:0-13571 GCA_018697155.1 Pyramimonas parkeae | reverse complement strand
CGCAGACTCCTCCCTCCCGAACCAATCCGCCAAATGAGGGGGGTTCACGATTATCATTATTATTATTTCTATCATTATCATTATCATTATCATTATTATTACTATTATCATTATTATGATTATAATTGTCATTATTATTATCATTAATATTATTGTTATCATTATTTTTTCATTATTACTATTATCATTGTTATTATCAATATTAATATTATTGTTATCATTATTATTATCATTATGATTATTATTATGATTATTATACTAATAATTATTTTTATCATTTTCTGCACAGCTGATCATTATCATTATCATTGCGCACGTCTCAGGGAAAGCGAGCGCACACTTCAACAATGCTGCCACAATAGGAGAGTATAGGGGCACAGAAGCCGCAAACAAACTACAGCTAAAATACACACCATAAATCATGCACATACATGCCACAAGGAAGGCTACATCAACCACCAGTCACACCAATCCAAATACACGCCGCAGCAGGACAAAACAATCATCTCCACCCACATCATCTCCACCAAATGACTCAAAAAGATGACCCAGCATGGACCTATGCAATCCTGATTGAGGGTGGAGGGGGCTTCTCTCTGCCATCAATATTCAGGCAAATCGGCTGGCATATCGTCGTACCACTCAATCTTACGCTACCCATGATGTATGGTGGATGCTGAAAATGTCCGAAATTTTCCTCACTTCCATACCTTGTTTTATGTTGCAATAAGTCGAACCTAAATTACTTACATTCCGAACCACATTGTGCATTTGCTTACGCACATGGTTAAGGTACGTGAACGTAACGTTTCGGGTTGATGTAGTCAGAGCTCCTATGTACTGAGTATGTTTACATATGCTAGGAGCTCAGGCAAGAATTTCGTGGGTGTTAAGTTGCCCAATACTATTGTCCGCTAGGAAATTGGCTACATGCAGCAGAGTTTTACCACATTTTTGTCACTTGACTATTTGAGGTACGTACTATTTGAATGCACATATGAGTCACGTTAACATCCTAGGTTGATTCGTTGATGCCTTTGAGGGAGTTCTTGCGATTCAACAATACCTTGACTTGCATCTTGGTTGAACATGGTGAAACAATACACTATATTTATTACTAGAAAGTGCTAAAGCGCGAGCAGCACGCTCCCATCACAACACCCAACAAAATCACTTTGATGAACAGAGCACCGAGCCTACTGCGTATCTGCAGATGCAAATCGAAGATCCTGCATGATGCGTCCTATAGGATCCAAGTCAAAGTCCTCACAGGGACACTGTCGTGCATACCTGAGCTCCATGCCAATTTGACAAAGGGATCATTCAAAGCCCGATTTCGAATCTCACTTTCTGCTGCTGGCGTACCTCCGAGGGGCTATATCCAAGATAAGTTGCATGACCACAGTATGCAAAGTGTAATGACATTCAATCAAATCAATCCGCAAAAAAAAAGCGTCATCTAGCCCATCATGTGTCAACAAGTGTGCCTGAATTTAGTTCGAATGTTCTTCATAGCTCAATCACTTCAATCATGGAATTCACCACACATGCCAAAATGTGCCTAACAAGATCATCAGGCCTACTTCATGATTGAGCTCGCACCCACTCAAAAACCTCATTGCATGTGGGATATATCCATTTCCGATTGCGGCGATATCATATGTAGTGGGATTTGACCCCTACCAGCTGGGCGGGAAGCCATATCAACAAATCACACAGTGTGATTGCATGACCACGGAAAATCACTTCAATCAACAATGCACCTAGCCTACCACATATATGCAAATGCAAAACGAAGATCCTGCAAGATGTACCTAAACGGATCAAAATCAAAGTCCTCGCTTAACAATGTCATGCGCAACCTGATCAACGTCCCTTACAACCTTCCTTGCTCACATGCGCATGTGGCAGAGTGATCCCTCCAAGTTAGGTTTCGAAGGTGAGCACCAGCCGCCAGTGCATGTCCAGGGCTAGGTATCAAAGGCATGTTGCATGACTACCCTATAAAAAATAAAGTGACAATCGAAAAAAAAGAAGCCCATAGCATACCCAAACCTTACCTATCATCTGGAAGCAAGTTTGCCTAGATTAGGTTCTACAGTGCCTTACATATCAATCACTTCAAACAAGGAATTCACAAGATACGCTGTACCGTGCCATATATGAACATCAGGCATAACTTATGATTGAGCTCGCACTCACTCATAAACGTGTTGGATCGATCCGTCCCACGACAAACCTTGTTGCGGGGGGGATCGATCCATCCTCAAATGAGGTTGGGTAGATACTGGGATAATACCTCTACCAGCTGGGGAGCCATAAAGATTAAGGGTGGGGAGCCATGCCAACTGCCATGAATTGCATGCGAAGTTCGATCGTTGCACAAGGTAAGCCTCGAAATCCGTGTCTCATGTCAGCACACAGATTGCGAGGTTCAAGGAGGATGCACCTCACCATACACATGAACACAGTGCTGATCTGTGAAAATTCATATAAAACAAACTGCTTATGCGTATGATATGCACTTGGTTGCCAGCATGTAAGCTCTATCTGTCGGTATACGTCTGTGGATTTGGTCACAGTTGTACCCACACTGCTTCTTGGATTGAAATTCCAAGGTTCACATTTACACTGCACCAGTCGTCTGATGGATCCAGACACAGATATCATAATCGCAACAGACTGGCGAGGAAGTTGACCAAAACTCGAAACCAATTGCCTGGGGAGGTAATCAACAGAACGGTCACCACAGGAGTGCAGCGCTACACGGGCATGAGATTGGAGATTGTGGGAGCTAGACCCACCTTTGCCAATCAATGTTGTCTCCTTATTTGCAGCACACCTGAACACACGATGGCACGTAGCATGCAATAACTGGACACAAAGCCAGCACATCACAAATCCAACAGACTTTTGGCAGCAAACACACGGATTGTCTATGCACAGACCTTTGCACAGGATCAGGAGTGCACAAGGCCTGTACACAGACAGTGGCACAACCATTGAACATAGCTGCTGACCCATAGAAACAGCACAGATACACACAGGCAGAACAATATACAAACACACAAAGTATACCACACACCAAATGCATGGTTGGCAAGGATATTCTCTTCATTCCACATGGCCTTTACAATCAACCTAGTGCCCAGACTCTACTTGGGCAACTCGACCGCTTGACGGTGGAATCATATAGATCCCACTTGAGACATACGTAGGGCAAACAAGGTGAACAGCATTTTTGCCCGTCGACGCAATATGACCCAAACAAAGCTATATAGCGTTTATTCAAGGTGCAACGATATAGCCTGAATAATCACGGAAATGTTGAAAGATGAATGCTTGTAGAAGGATAGACTACAACTTGATGATTCCGCCTACACATGCCTGAAGCAAAAACATGTGACGAGAACCCTGCGGACAAAAGTTCAGAAACCAGCTCGCAAATCCAAGGCAGGGCAGCCTTGGAAAATGAACAACAAAAATCACCGTGAAAACTCCAAAACGCAACAGGAGGTGGACTTCAACAATTACAATAGCCACGACAAGAGACACATTTGAGGGCACTGGACCATTACTTCCAACAAATCATTGATGCCTAGTGGATCAGTGATCACTGTTAACGGTTGCGCAATCGGTGGAGGAATGATACTTCGATGACAAAGGACTGGGGCCCTCAAATCCTAGGATGACATGGTGAACGCCCTTGAACAGGCCTCCTAGAGCTGTCGAACACTGCAGATCCCAAAAAAGAATTGTGATTTGCATCTCTATTAAAAAAACAACCTCTCACCCCACACTTACAATCCCTCACATCAACAGGACAACTTTCTCAGGCCACTAATGACCAAGAAAGAACCTTGTTCAGCACGTGCAGGACATGAGCCTAGAGTACAGGTCCTTTGTAATGTACATATCACTGGGATGCTCGTCCTGATGTGAATCAGCCCGCTTCTTGTGAGTCTCTGTTTGCCCACAATAGACAGACTCAAGGTACTTGGATCCATTCCACCTCCCCATTTGTGGCATGCTGATACAAGCCTCCGTCACCGTCAGAACTGGCCCCATGAATAGTCCCCGTAAAACTGGCCTCATGAATAGGGCGGGAAGCATTCAAGTGGACACTAATGACAAAGTAGCATCAAATGGCCTAGAACTTCACCTTCCTCATCGCCGCTGTAGCAGTTTCTGCAAGAGCACCGGTTGTCCATAGGACAGCCCATCCGTCTAACCACAGCATCGATGTATTCAATCAACGTAAACCCTCGTTATATTCTGTTCAAGTGCACTTCGTTCAACCGTCACACTGAAAATCGCTGCCCAGTTGGATCCAAGAGAAAACACACACCGAGTCAACACAGCGAATAGAAGGACAACTGTGGCCATCAATATCGAACCAACATACGATTGATCGTGACACTACGCGCAAGAACTCTTCCTTGATGGAGAACGCATCCCAATATTCACTCCTATTGCATGCCCGCCGGAATCAGCCTTAAAGCACTCAGCAGGTCTCTCCTCGTATCGCTGGAGCAAGCGAACAAACGCATAAACATAACAATTAGAGAAAAATTACACAAAAATTATTATAAACACAATCCACAATGAAAGTGCAGGCACTATATCATAGATCGTCACATGCGCACTCCGAGAAAGCGGGCACCTGCTTTTGGGGGCGAGATCAAGCAAAGCACACGTAGCGGCCGATAGTTGCGCTATGGAATATTGACAAGAGGACGCGTTAGATATTGGAAATGCCGTCCAAGAATATCCATAAGTGTGCTTGTTTCATGTCGCCGACTCCCATGACTGCATTACATTTGTCGGCCACCACCACCGAGACGCAATTGCGATCTTGCCAAATCGCTTGCAAGGAACCAGCAAAAATCGCACCAAGGTCTTTGATACGTGGACGGCCTACGCCGACGGCTAAGAAAAGGTTGCAAGGTTGCCTACGACCACTTTTGGCTTACACGTGCAGAAGTTGAGAACGGAATACTTCAACTTGTTGTGTACTTGAAATGGTTGGCTTTGCTCCCGTTCATCGCTACGTTGCCACACACACTCCGGGGTGTGTTCATCCGTGGCTAACGGCTTCGACCGCGAACTTATGACACGTGGTACCTATTGCCTCACGATTAGGGTAACCTAGAAGTTTCGGACCTTCGCGGGGATTGGAACAACTCCGCCATACACGCGGTATGACGATAGATTTGCATATTACTTCCCGGATTACACCTTCACATTAATGTGGCCAGTAAAAACGAAAAGGCTCTGCACTCTAATATCGTCCCACCGTGGAAGATCTGCCAGACCCATTATGAACCGTGTATTGACCAGAGAATGGCCTTCGACCAACCTCTGGCGTCCGCCCTGTCGGGTGTCCCAGATGGTGGGGCGTCTGCTTGATACGTAGCCTGCCTCAGTTCGAGCCCCGACATGAACGGGAACTGCCTGGGTCGATAGTTGTTGAAGGGCCATGCGGGCTTGGCGGGTGCTCTTCCATCGGCGAGCGATTGAACCACGTGCTTTAACGAACACCATCAGATCTGGTCGTCCAAGCTCCGGCATTGATGGTACCGCCTCGCGAGACGATGAATCGAATGCCATGCTGGCGTGACTGTATCGTCGATTAGTGTGAATTTCCCAGTCACTTGCCGATCGCAAGTTGGTTGGTTGCGTAGGTTATCTAGTGATCGCAGACACAATCACAACATAAATTACCAAATATCACTAAAGCAATACCCATTCTATTGAGAGTGAAATAATACATTTAATATCACTATAATCACAATGATAACCGCGATGACATTCATCACTACAGTATGTACCGCCACGTTCCATTATTTATCGTAGGCCTAGTTGGCGTACGGTCTTTCAGCTTTGGATCAGCTACCGATAGCACCAACCGTTAAAGGAACCAATAAAATGGCTATATGTCGGCCGACAAGTTATCGAAGTCATGCTGGCTTCGCGGGTCCTCTACGATTCGCACGGTGAATTTACATGTTGTCTACATAAAGTGCGACGGGTACCGCCTCGGCCGATGTTTCATCGATCGGTGCGACGGGCACTGCCTCGGCCGATGCTTTATCAATCGACGGCCATGTTGGCTTGGCGGGTCATCTTCGATAAATGAGTGGCTACACCAATCGCCTACACCATCAGAAAAGGTTCTCCCTCGGCCCATGATTGAAAAAGGCCAATGAATGATCGGCAGGATCTCTTCGACCAGCACATCGTCCATGCCAATCGCCTAAACATCCACAATGAAAGCCTTCACGTCGCCCTATGATTCATTAATGGCCATATATCGTTTTGCGGGTCATCGGTAACATAGGGTTTTACCATCGCCTAGCCAGTCCCCAGTATATAGATACGGCCTCCACCGTCAACTATCAATGGCCCCGCTGGCTTGGCTGGTCACTAACGTTTATCGTTGAGATTACCCCTATCACATACAAAACCCAATTAGATAATACGATAGGTCCATCGATTATGAATCGAAGTCAATGCTGGCTTGGCGGGTCATCTGCGATAGGCGATCGATCATAACGATCAGCATGGCAGGTGATGCGTAGGTCCCGTGGCTGAGGATAGCACCAAACCAATCCCCATTATCCAGGGGTTGATTCACCATGATAATTATCATGGACGGTTTAACAAGGTCGACGAGTTCATGGTGGGTTGGCCGTTCATCCTCGATTAGCGATCGATCTCAGAAATGGCCACAACACTCACGAAATCGGTACTCCTCGGCCAATGAACCAAGTATTGCGCTGTTATTGGCGGGTCACTATCGACTGGCGATGACCCCCAAATCACCCAAACAACCATCGTATGGTAGGCACTGTGTCGACCGATGATCGATCAACGCCAATGTCTATTTGCCGGGTTACCTGCCATTAGCTGGTGATCATACCGGTCACCGACACAATCACCATGGCAGGCGGTGCTTAGGCCATGATGAGTTGGCATCTTCGATTGGTGATTTATCCAACCCACGATCTCAACAACATAACCGATAGGTGCTGCCGGCCTATACTCCTGACTAACAATTCTGGTAGTCTATTTCCGATGGCGTAGTTGGTTGGGCGATGACTCTTGCCTCGGAGGTCCTGGGTTAAAGCCCCGAAATTGAACTGCCTCGGATGATAATTTTCGCTTTCCGAAGCCACGCTGGCGGGTCATCTTTGATTTGCGAGTGATCATACGAATTGCCCCACCAGGAGTAAATTGCGGTTCCAAAGTTCAGGGTTGTTCTGGTCATATTCGAATAGCAAATGATGATGCGAATCCCCGAAACAATAGGCGTGACAGGTACTACCTTGGCTGATTAATCGAGGACATTGCTTGTTTGGCGGGTTATTTTCTAATCGCAAGTGATAATACCGATCTCCTAGCGAAGAACTGCCTCAAGGGATTGATGATCGGAGCGCTGGTTCGGCTGGTATTTTCAACTCGGAGTGACGATACCAAACCCTCCAACTAATTTCATGATGGCGTCCGATTGTGAAATCAAATGCCATGCTGGATAGCGGGCCATCCTCATCTGGCGAGATATTACACCAACCGCCTAAACAATCACCATGATAACTGGTTGTTCCAAAGCTATTTTTCAGTTAGGATGGGTAGGCACTCGGTCGGCTGCTGAGTTGTTGACATACCATAGTCCCCTGCTCTCGGAAGTATTATGCGAATCGCCTGACCAATCACAGTAGAAAACGGCGATTCAAATAATATTGTGAACGAACCGCCCACATGGGGTTGCTACTGTCCCCCCTTAATATGCACCAATGTAGCAGGGATGCAAACGGTGCTCTTGTCCCCTTCAACTAACGAGACAAATTACAATCGCAAACCTGCTCACCTCTCAAGATATCTGCGACACGATCGACTTGAACGTGCTCGTAAACCTATCTTCCGTTCCCCTTTGCGTTGGCGTGTACACAGGCCAGATCTGTTGTGCGAGAGGCGCCGGGTTGCTTCAGGCCCCGGTTTTCACATACGCCGTGTCGTGGTTGGAATAGTTGGTGCTGACGAAGCGTTTTCTGCTCGAATTCTATCTCGCGCAGGAAGTGTGTGTTGGGGAACGAGAACTTTCCTCGCATCTTCCGTGGTTTCACGATTTACCAAAACTTCTTCCGACCGCCTCGCCAGATCTCAGCCCGCGGTTCGGCCAGCCATGTAGTATCACTCACAAGTTGGGCTCCTCAGCACACAAACGCTGAGATCGCCAGTCGTCCCAATTGCTTGCGTGTCGGGTATGCGTCCAACCGAAATTCGTTTTCTTCATCGACGCTGCGTTTGCTGTTCAGAATCATAAAGACTTATGTTAGCCAGATCTCTGCTGTGTTGAGAAGGGTGCGTAGGAAGAAACGAGCACAGGCGATGGGTCTCTTGAACACAGCATGCTGGATGCCTTGTATGGCATCTATGCCATGGCTCAGTATACCGAGATCTTTGATTGTACTTTTGCTGACCGTTACCAGCAAAGACGAAGTATGGCCTGAACATGAAGTATGTACATTTTATGGATACCAACCAGCCACGAAGATTGGTGTGATCAGCTCCAATTACGTTCTGCCGTTGTTCAGCCAATACAACACCTGTCAGGTGTATAACATAAAACAAAATTGGCTAAAAATTCATGCTAAGTTCATCAAGAAGTATCATATAAGCTTCTGTGTCGGATACGCTTCTGAGCAAGTCACCGTATTTTCTTCAGATATTTGAGATAAAACATGACAACTTTCCTGTGGTGGTCAAGAGCTTTAAGCAGACCAGTTGTACACATCATGAAAAAGTGTGAATCATCTAAGGATTTGACACAGGCACAAAAGAGAGGAAAACGAGCTGAAGTGGTCTGGCATTTAAACTCACTTGCGGCGTGAGTTCTTTTGTCAAGCAAAGATGATTTGCACCTAGCATATAATTTCAACTGCCAACCAACATCAATAGATTGTTCGCTATGCCAATTTTTGCAATATGTGCCACCATTGTGCAATTTTCACAATCCTGGCTAAGCTGAACCTGCCTGTTGTGTGGCAGACGGGATGCGGCAACAGTTCCGAGAAACAGATGATGGCATGCTGCGCAAGCGCACGAACACACACCCAGTGCTCGAGTGCCCAGTATGAGCGACCCTGGTCTTCTGAACAGTTTGCAACTTACAATGTAACAGAGTCAACCCGATTTGTCTGGGTATTTCCTGGGGGTTATTCATTGCCCACCAAAGAGTTATCATCTTGAGGCAAATCCGAAGAACTGCTGCCTGTATATCTGTTGTCTCATTATGATTAAGCAGCAGCATTGCAGCACATTGCACGCAAGGTTGGGTTTTGTAAATTTGACCTCACTCTTATTTTCTTGATTTTCTCACTTCCGTTGGCAGGAAGATTTTAGTGCTGACGACCCATCAGACGACTGGACTGGAAATCCAGAAGAGCATGAACGAAGAAACGAAAAATTGCGATCTGCCGCAAGAAAGCGTGCTAACGAGTTGAAGAATAATCCAAGAGCTCGTCGCAAGACACGGGATGATGAACCGGTCACATGGTGCAGCATGTGCCCCCTATTCACAACCATCATGCTATTTGTTTTGACCATCCCAGGAATTGTGTACCCCAGGTACAACTGGGCCCGCCGGATCGAGTGGATCTGGGACGAGGTTGGTGTTGCAGAAGACACCTTGTTCCGTAATTGACCCTCAAAAGTAAGCATGTTCCTGAGGTTTTCTGAAAGGTTCTTGTAAACCGAATGTGGCTGCAATTTGGCTGTTGAAGGGGACAAACTTTTGTTTGTTTGGTCTGCTCTGGATTCGAACTAGGTGGAAATTCCAACAAAGAAGTATTGGTGCAGGGAGTGGAAACATGTTTGTTGATCTTTTGACCTGTAATATGCTGTTCGCTAGCTGTGCAGATTGCGTGATTATTCATCTGGGCATGAGCATGTACGGCATTGTACAGTAGTAGTAACATATCACACAGACACAGTGGAATAGCATCATTCACTTCATTGACAAGATGTTGACAGACGAGAGGCTGCTAGGGTGAGGATATATGCATCCAATGGTTGTAGTCGGCTTGGTCCGGAGCATATAACATCTTCTGACACTAGAATTTGCAACGTTTTGGTTTCAGACGAACCCAGACAATTCTGGTTTCTTGTCCACAACCAGACAACTGTGCATGCATGCAAGCGCCTGATGTTGTTGAGACTCTCTCTTCTTATGGGACAACATCTTCTACATGGAGAATTTCTGACAACAAACGTGGGTAGCCATCAATGAATCAACTATCGTCTCCATAGGGGACAACTGGCATCTTCAGCAGAAATTACATGCCACAAGATTCTTGGTGATGATCAAGTAGAAAGGCATGCCCTATGTGACTGAACATCGAATCCAGCGGGGATGTGAACCCTACCCAGTGCGTGGGGAGCGACAATGTCATTGAGCACAGCTCAATCCCGTAGTTTCATGGCATGCTTCATGTTACTCATCTAGTGAAAACATCTTATTTTCATTATTACCTGCAGCTCTGTGCATACATCTAGAGCGCACTTTGTTGGACTACACACTGCCATACATTATTGCGGTATGTAGTTCAAGCTGTGAAAAAGACACAGGTTTCTGTAGCACTACAACTTGGTGACTAGCAAAGAGCTTTGCATTTTGGTTGACATGCCTTCTTCAGTGTACACAAAATGATCACCTGCAAATTTCATAGCGAACAAAATAATGGTGACACCAAACAGCAGATCTGCAAAAAGTACACTTCACACTCATCCAACAGTCTCAGCATGCAAAATTTCCAATCAGCCACGTGCTGAGCTCGCACTTGTGTGTGAATTATACGAATCGTTACTGTGTGAATACAGCGCAGAGGCGCAATGTGATGATGTTTGAGCAGCACATAATTGTCATGGCAGCTTTCCGAATCTCCTGAGAGTAAACCATGACGCAAAACTTCTTTTGTTTATCTCCATTTAAAGAGAACAACAAAACTTCATCCTCCTACACGTTGAGCGTCCCCAGTGGCAGGTCGTCGCTACGCTTTGCAGAAACGGCGGCACTCTTTGCACCAAAGCTTCGTGCCGGCTCCTTTCCAGCTCGGCCAGGATTCAAGTTCTCTGCTGCTGCTTCTCCACCTGCTCTACAGATTACATCCCAACAGCAAATTATGTGTTATGATACACAACTTCTCAATTGATACACATTCAAACACAGGTGCGCAAGAGCATTATTAGGTTCTACCGAAAACCCCTCACACGCAGGCACTACAGTTCGGGAATGAACAGTTAAGATAGACCAATTACGATCAACCACACCCGGATCGCCTATTGATTCAGGCATGCAATACAATGCAGTCATTTGCATCACACCACTCAAGAACAAACACGGCGCCTCACATCCACATATTAGGGCACAATCTTGGTACCTTTGTCCCTGGTGACTCGCGGAGTGCCAATTGGGGCCAGGCTACTGACTTCTTCACCAGCCGCCTCCGCTGGGCTTGCATCTTCCATCTCTTGCTCACCACTCCCCTCCACGATCGCCAGCTCTTTTGCAGTCATTTGCGGAATCCCAGCCACCCCCAGGATCGTTGCGTTCGGGGGAGTGCGCGTGAAGACGGAGGAATGGGGGAAATCAGCGTGGGCCACAAGGGGGGGCACTGAGACGTTGATCAAAGACACATCCGAGCCGTAGGAAGCCAAACTCTGATCGAGCGCATGCACGTCTGCGGTGTGCTTTGATGCATACGCCTGCACCTCCGCGGTTTGAAATTCCGCTGCCGCCTGCAGAAGCAAGAATTGATGTTTGCAGCAAATATCGATTATATGTCGAAAAGTGAGTGTGGGTGCACGATTTCATGGAATCTTTAGACTTAGAGTTTCCTGAAGAATCAGAAGCGTTTTCTCGGCAGACGAAGGGAAGCAGCAAGGAGGATACATCGCCTGGAGCGCATGCAGATGTATGCGAATCTTTTCGGATGGCTCAGTGGGCATTGCGTCGGTCTGCAAACTTCAGGGTCAAGATTTGCACCCTTTGCTAGGGATAGTTTTCCTTCATTCGGTGATTTATCGTATCATTCGTTCCGGCTTTGGGACTCACTTCAAGCCTATCGTTCCGTCTCATCAACCTTTTCTACAGAGAAAAAATATCGGTTGATACACTAATTGTACAGGCCTGTTGTACCTGTTGCGGAGACATTCAATGGTCCGGTGGCACAGTCATCAGTCCGTACGACACATCCATTGACACATCAGGGCTGAGTAGCGGAACCTCGCATGTGCATTCCATCAAATGGAGGATAACCTGCCGTACTTCCACATGATCGCCTCTAACGTTGTAAACGCTCTGAGATGGGGAATTGTGTAGGGAGGATTGCGTGTGTTGGGTAATCTGTCGAAGACACTTCCCAGGGGCTTGTATCCTATACAGACAACACCAGCGAAAACACAGTACCGTCACGCAATTGTGGCGATACCCAGCGCGACATGGTTGATTCTGTGGCTTCCCTAATCCAGTCCGATTATCAGTCAATCCATCCTCCCTACGAAATCCGGATCTTGCGGTGGGTTTGAATCTCGGCGCCTCAGCACCACCCTGTGCGTACAACAACAGAGCATGAGAATCGCGTGCGTGCCTTGACCAACTCCGTTGCAGAACACAGCTTTTCGTCTCCATCCGCTTTCAAGGCATTGCCCGCTGACACCATCCCAGCTGCCGCTGACGTCACCGCCTCGCTTGTGGCCGCCAGGCTGGCGCTCCGCTTGCCGCGCGCCGTCTCCTCATTGGTTGCTGCCTCCGCCAGGTGCGCGGCATGGAGCGCCCCCGCCGAGCTCAACGCCTGCAACCACAGCGCCGATGTATCACGCTAGTTCTGAAAACTCTCTGCAACATCGAATCATGTAGAAATATTCGACACGTGGAAGTTGCTTGAGGACACCAATCTTTGACGCCAACTGCTGAATAGCATTCTTTCCAACATTCGATATACATGTATACATGATAATGATAATAACAATAAAACAACTTTTGAACCACCGGTTTTCATGATGGTTGTCAAGGCGATGGGTACAATCACTCGCAAAGCGAAGATGACCCGCCAGCCAGCATGGCATTTGGTTTCGAAATCATCATGCGAGGCAGCCTACTCATGTCGGGGCTCGAACCAGTGACCTGCCGCGTAAGAGTCGTCGCCTTTACAAACTAGGCCATCCGACATGGCCAACACCATCCTGAAACGCAGGTCCTAGGATAGTACAACACTACATCCAATCGTGTTTCTTTTCCTGGTTGACTGGCTGTGGATGTTTGGTGAAACAACAAATGAGTGTGGAATGTTGGTTTGCCTTTTGCACGCTAGTATAATGACAGACCCCAACTAGGCCATCTGACATGAACATTATGCATGTCCCATGCCGAATGGTGTCAATGGTATGGCGTCCGATTGATTCATACCAATCTCTGCGCTCGAGCTCTGGACAACAGTGTAGGAGGTTGCTGCCACGGCTGAATCTTTCATGAAGATCGGCCATGTCGGATGGCCTACTTGGTAAGGGCG
>NHOP01000664.1:0-13572 GCA_018697155.1 Pyramimonas parkeae | reverse complement strand
TGTTATATACAGTCGGTTGCCAGCGGATCAACTACGATATGGGCATCTGGAGCCAGTGGAAATACTAGCGACAAATTAGGCGTAGGGTAGCATATAACCTAGCTGTACCGTACAAGAGTTGGAAAACACCACAAGGTACACACATCTAGGGTGAATTCAACTCCGACCTCTTGTACGGGACCTAAGTTGGGCAATGTAGATGATAGGGCGGCGGGCTTGATTCCCAAGAGGTCTTGAACTCGAGTTCTTGCATATCCATAACATAATCATGACGATATAATCTTAGTGAACCCCTCTTACACAGGGCACTAGTTCGGGCCAAAACCCTTAGCCACGGGCGTTGCCCCTGCATGTTGTCAGGCGGGGCGTATCCACACTTGGGAGTGAAGCACCCAGGCAGTACCTGCTATAGCATACTACCCCTAACCTAACTATTTCATCTCAACGTATGCATGGTTCCGCCTCAGGGGGACGTTGTTGCCTTCGTAGATTGTCCGTGCTCACGATTAGAGCCGTGTTGTTTCGCAGGTGTCCCAGGCGTTTGCTGTGTGCGCAAGTGATCGCCAGGTGGCGTGCGCGTGTGCTCAGGGGGTGGTGCGCGTCTTTGCCAGTCACACTCTCAAGTACATGGGCACCTTGCCGCATCCTGCCCCATTAGGGCGAGCTGGGCCTGGTGCGATCTGTTGAACAACTGGGAAGTTCTCCAAAGTTGCAATTTTCTGGAACGTTTTCTGCTGTGCCCAGCATGAGCCATCGCCACAACGAACGAGCATAGCTCAGACCTGATAGGAATGCAGGCAACCTTTGCCGAGAAGTGCGATCAGGTATAGACGTATGGCAAGCAAGACTTTGTTCCATCTTGTATTAGGTCACGTTTATGCTTACATGATGTGTGCATGTTTGTGTCCCGATTGCAGATCCTGCGTTGCATTCGCTAGCTGCTACGGATACTGATTCCTGCTTGTACCCCGACGCAATTGCAATATGTTATACTGAGGATGCACGCACCCTGTCCGTGGTGTACTCGGACCACAGCCTGTTTGTGTGGGACATGCGAGACCCGGTGAGTGAAAATGTTGATCCTGAACTTGTTCCGTGCCATGGATTACCTTGGCTGTGGACCATGTCTCAATGCCCCGTTGATTGAGGATTCTCCAGGAGAAAGTGCGTTCCTATGTCCAAGGGCTTGTAAAGTTGTTGAATTTCAGCTCATGTGTGAAATGAGCGGTTGGTTGTGAGAACTGTATCGCAACAACTGCCTACGTGCTCGTGTTGCACCTTCCGTGCAGAGTTGCGTAATCTTGCTCGGAATGTCCATTCTGTTTCTCTCCAAGTTCAGTTGTTCGTCCAACTGGTGGCTGCTCCTTATGCACGTATTGTGTTGTAGCCTGGGTGTGTAGCTCGGTCAGTCGCTAACGAGACCCAGATTCATTATCAGGTACTGTTGTCAGTCTCAGAGAGTAAAGGTTGGCCTCAGTGAATGATTCACCATCAGCTGTATTGTCTGATGGGACTATCTCACCAAGCGCACAATGCATTGCTAGCGCAATAGTGTTTTTTTTTCTTGGGTCTTGTACTCACCGCCTAGTTTGGTGTTACAAGCATACATCTGAATCGGTTGTCGCAACCGGGCGGACTGCTAATGGACTACCAAGAGCGATACCATGATTTTAAGGAATGCGGCTTGTTGCATGCTTGATGTGGTTCTGTACCTTTGTGGGTGGGGACTTTATCACAGTTATCTCAGGGATGCAATTGCCAGCTTTCGGAAGGTGCCCAAGTAAACTTAAACTCTGTACAATTATGAGTGTACAATATATTTAATGCAAAAGGTTTAGCAGCACTTCACACAGTGCACCTAAAAAAACACACAGACACAAGCAGCATTCCCCTGCCCTAAGCTATGGGTGCCTAAGGATTCAGAACCGCTTAGCACATTGACTTCTCTCGTTGGTAGGACCATCACGCAACAACTGAAAGCAATGTTACTCAGCTTTTGACTATCTATTGTATCAACAATTTCGAACCATTTCAGCTGTTTCTGTGCACCTGGTGATCTGTAATGCTTGTCAATCTCTATCACGGTATAACCCATGGGCTTGAACGAGTGGAGACTTTGCCTTCCATGTTCAACACTCCGCACACCGCTGGTTCTGATGTGCACTCGAGTGGGTTGATTTTTTGCCAAACCCACAAAGCCCAACCTGGCGAAACTTGTCGTCGTGTCCAGACCCAGGCGGTTCGATTGCACTCGTTCCTCGCGCACAGCGGATGTGTGTGGGATGTGGCTGCCTTGCCGCTCTCGTGGGCCCAAAGCCACGCCTCGGAAGAAAATGACCGGGAAGGAGGCGACGCAGCGTTTGCGACGTGCTCGTCTGATGGCAGCGTGCGTCTATGGGTGCTCAAGGGTGCGTGCACCCAACATGCGGGGTTTGTTCTAAACTTTTCGAAGCGCGTAGTGTGCATGAAGTCTGCGTTTGGGATGTCTCCTATGCCTGGTTCTCACGTGCGCAGGTGTCTGTGCAATTCGGTGTCGTGACTCAACCTTTGATGATGCATAACACGGTTGCTGACTCCGTTATTGAGGCTTCTTGCACTTTGTGCTGGGGTCCTGTGTGGTTTAGTTCCCTTGCTCGTTTCAAAAGGCACGTATTAGTAGGTCAGTGAGTAGGTGTTGGTGTTCATGCATGAACATAGGCTTCAGGTTTGAATTTCCTGCCCACCTTGGATGCACTGAACCCTGTGCAGCAGGCAGGGCGTATGTATTTCAATGGTTAGAGTCAGTGCTTAAAGGCGTGTACCTTGCTGTTTGCTAGCCTTGTGTAAGGGTAGCAAGTTTATCCCTGCTGATAGAAGCTAGTAGAGAAGACGCCATTTTGCACAAGGTATACCAGCGGTCACAAGTCAAGGCATCCTGGTAGTTGTAGCTGACTCACTGATACGGGCATACAGAAATCGCACCATATTTTCCGAAGCAACACTACATTGAATTGCGAAACAGTTTCTCGCTCTTTGTATGTTGGAATGAATTTTTGTTGTACGAGGATGCCACCAAAGCAGCTCCTTCATTTTTCCAGTGGGTTTGGATTGGAAGAGGCCTGAATTTTTCATGACCCGCTCGTGCTCTGGGTGGGTGGGTTGGTGCTGCAGACAACGACCACAACGAAGCCCACATCAAAGGCCACCCCTACTGCAGGGAGATGGTAGGCATGGCAACTGCTTTGTCAGAAGATGAGTCACCACAGGTGATAAGCTGGAGAAATCGCGTTACTTGTCGCTTGTTTACGTACATGCATGTGTGAATATGCTTTCATGAAAGCGCATTCACTGGGATCTCTGTTTTGGGGATTATCTGAATCAGCGAATTGCGTAAAGACTCATCCATTCATGATGGACGTGCCGATCTTGTCACATTCGACACGTTGCACGTATATGACACAAATACAAGTCTTCGATTGCGGTACGTTGTGCTTTATAGCATTTCTACCGCATGGGTACACAAGATCAGGGTTCGAATTGCACTGGACGTGTTTCCCTCCACGATCATTCTAGGTGGTCCATGGCTGACGGAGCAATTTACAATCTCTTATTGTAGCGAGTTGCTAAGTACCAGTCGCTCTGTCCACGAAACAATTTGCTGGAAGTTACAGTTGCAAAACAAAAGTTGTCAATGTAGTTCAACAGATGGTTTAGTCCGCCGGCCTAGCGCGCCCGCCCTGCATTCTAACTGATATCTCACATCTCCCGCGGTGAGTCGCTGATGTGGACGTTTGGTGTGCTCCTATAGGACGGCACAGGATCGGAGCCACAATCTGGCACCAGCACAAGCACTCTCCGGTGTTTGAGTGTCAGGCCCGATGGGTGGGAGGTGGCTGCTGGGGACCGGGTTGGAAACGTACGTGTCTACTGCGCACGTTCTTTGCAGCTCAAAGCGTTTCTGCAAGCCCACGATGCAGAGGTGCGAGCAACGGCGGAAGTGACGTCTTGCAAGACAAAAA
The DNA here is from genome assembly GCA_018697155.1 of Pyramimonas parkeae. Classification (NCBI taxonomy): domain Eukaryota; kingdom Viridiplantae; phylum Chlorophyta; class Pyramimonadophyceae; order Pyramimonadales; family Pyramimonadaceae; genus Pyramimonas; species Pyramimonas parkeae. Next base: position 9,574 of record NHOP01000664.1, on the reverse strand, counting down.
TCAGTACCCTCTTTTGCACACGACACCTGGCGGGATGAGCACCTTGTTTGCACCCAGCAGTCGGTGCTTTTTGTGTTTGAGACACTTTTGGTTGTACAGAGACACTGGCTTCAAGTTTCATATGGACGTTTTGGTATTTGAGATTGTGCACTGGGATTGTTTATCCCCATTGATCTGGGCGTGATGTACTTCTGCAATTTAGTTTTACGCTGCCTCCTGCTCCGCGCTCAGGTGTTGTAATCTATTGGTTGAATTTTGTTTTGGATATGTGTTGGGTCGTGGGAACACAAGCCACCAGAGACAGACACTTACAGTACAAGATTGGATTCGACCCAGTCTTGGATTGATCACTTTCCCACAGCGGCATGTGATAAAGGTGGCCCCTATCTCATGCATGACATTTCCCGTTGGGACTTTGGAAGATGATTTTATTGCATCTATGCTTTGCATGTACTTGCTTGTGTGGTAGGCTAAGTCCACTTTTCTTCGGTTCATATTGTGCGGGTGTGGAATTTAGTTCAGATATTGCTTTCCTTGACTTCCTGTCGATTGGCATGTATATGATTTGGGGTCATATTCTTCTGTCTGCACTTAGAGCGAACATGCAGCGTATCAAGATACATACTATTATACGTATATGCCATTGTAGCGCCGAAGATTTTTTATACCGCACATGTGTTTTTGCCATACGAGTGCCATCTCTTATGTGCTCGCAAGGTGTTGCTTGTCGACTGGCTGGGATGCTTCTATGCGCGATGCATCCAAAAGAGAAACCATCGGGCATGTACAGATATATCCCATTCCAAGTTTTTGTCGCTGTGCTTTCAGCAAGGTAGCGAACCTAGTAGGGGGCGTTGGGTGTGGACGGTTTTGTGTCTGCAGGTGCTTTGCTTGGACTACTCATTCCCAGCCCCAGGCGGTCCGGCACTTCTGGCTTCTGGAGGAAGGGACCGCCTCATCCACGTTTACGACGCCCAACGCAACTTCAAGTGCGCAGGCGGCTCGGAAAATATGATCTCATCCAATCTGATGCTGCAACATTCGTCACCCATACTACTTCGCTCTTGCACAAGAGTGAAATTTTGACCTGTGATGTGAACCAGGCTCCTCATAGTTGCTGCAGCCCACACTCTCTCGGGTAAGCGCTGGCCGTCTATATAGGATTGAGCCCACAAGAGTCTTGGTTCGTGCACCTCCAGAATGCACTTGCTATAGCGCAAGCTTGGAATAGTCGTCGATCGACTCCCTAGCCAGGTTGGATCTATCCAAGCCTGCAAATGGGCTTAATCCCGATGGACGTAAGTGGAGCGCAACTTTTCACTCCAGACAAGCACCCCAGCAGGTGGATTTGGTACTTCAACCATATGCATGCTTTTCCTGTGATAATGCACTATGGGATTTCCTTATGACCTTCTTCGCCTGCTCTGAAGGCTACCTTGGGCGGCGGGAAGCAGCACGCGACTCACTTGACGTGGTGCCCCGTCCAGTGGATCAGGCGCATGTCACTTTTTGCGCTGTGATTCTATTCCTGATGGGTTTACTTTTCTGCAATTGGCACTACAGGCTGCTGGAAACTCTGGGGGACCACTCTTCTTCTGTGACGGCAGTTCGGTTTGCGGAGCAGGGAGCCAAGCTGATCAGCTGCGGCGCCGACAAGAGCATACTCTTCCGCCACATCAACAGCAGTAGGACCTCCACCATACACTTGTCCCTGCACTCACAAACTCACAAATTGTACGAGGAAGTGAGCGCTGAAGTTCACGCGCCACACACCTCCTCGTACTTCGTTAACGAGGCTCTGTGGGGTGGTTACATCAACTAGGATGTCCAGCCGTGGGTTCTGCTGCTAGTCACGGGCAAGGTAGCTATGAAACGCGGTGTCAGATGGCCCCGCCTGCCATGCAGGATGTCCAGTTTTTGGGATAAGTTTTTGACAATGCAAGATTCATCTTTTTGGACGTTATAGATCTCCGGCATGTATTTCACTTACTTGCGTGGTCGCCCTGCATGTCCACAGCAAGAGTAAGTTTGAGAGCCGAGGTAATCTGACTCAGGAATATACCCGCGTGTATGATAGCAATCTCGAAAGCTGCCAGTGTATCCATAAATCGTTGGGTTTTAGCTTGTTCGATGTGCTTCCAACCACCCCACCATCCATGGTAGGTTGAGAGTGTTCCCTGCCGGGCCATGCCACGCTCCAATATTGACCAGCAACCAACTTGTATGAAGCGTACTCCTGGGAGAGTGGCTGCAATGTAGAACCAGCTTGTTGATGGAGCAGCCAGGATAGCTTTAGTCATGCTGCCGACGTTTCAATGAACCACACTCGCAAGGTAGCACGTACTGTTTTGTTTCGGCTGCAGTTCCTTTTTCAAGCTGCCATTCATGTACGACGGTTGCCTCCATCATTCCTATGAAGATTACTTTTCTCATAGTTTTTTGTTGCCGCTCCAAAAGCAAGATTTTTCAAGGATCCCCTGTGAATCAAGTCTTGTTCAATGTGAAGAGCCTCTGTTCGTTTTCAAAGGGTCTTGCAGGCTCAACCCTAGACGATTCGAACCTTAAGCACTTCCATTCTGCTGTGCAAATCAATGCCAGTGTAAACGGATGCAAAACTTCACAAGAAACAGCTTGTAATCGACAGCCCCTGTCTGTAAAGAGTTCTTGAGTGGCACTGACAGATTCGTGCGTGTGATGATGAATAAGCAGCTGCGCAGGATTTGGATAGTACTCATGCATATGATTGAATTTCAATTTGTGTTGTGGTTGTTTGGTTGTTGAGGTGACTGTAGCTTTTAGCGTATCTACGGGTGTATTCTTACTCAGCGCGCGGAGCTCCCAGCAGTCGGTACCATGGCGAGGTGGCGCCACGTGGCACGGTGTATGACGTGGATGTCGCGCCCAATCAAAAAGTGGCTGTGAGCGTGGGCCAAGACAAAAAACTGAACGTCTGGAGCGTGGCCTCTGGCCGGCCAACTCGCCAGCACAAGGTACTCATTCACACCTTTAACCACGTCTGTATCCGCCCGCGAAAATTGGAGCGGCAACAATTGAATCATAAGAGAAGTTGCCTTGGAGTCTACGGTACGTGAAGTTGTATGATGATTTGACGCGATGGAAGGATCCCTAATATTTTGCTCTGAAGTAGTGGATATTGCCAATGTGGCTGAGTTGGAATTTTTTGTTGTAAAGCAGGACCATGGTCATGATATTCATATGTGTTTGCATGGCAAGTCAATATGGCACAGTGTTTTTCTTCGCACAAGTGTTTTCGCGTGACCAATTCTGTCCTTTCCCAAAAGGGCTGCCACGGGTTTGCAGGCTTCTGTCGCACAGAATATTCACAAGTAGAGCGTGCACAACCGCACCTAAGTATGCTGTGGCTCAAATGACCCATACTTGGTTGATATCAATGGGTAAAGTTCAGGAGACTGCCCTGAAAGGGACATTGAGACAATTCTCCTTGGATTCCACAATACACACATTCACACGCGTGTACGATTGCATACCCCGGGTTCAATCAGCGCGTGTGCAAAGCAATGGACTCTAGGATGTAATTCAGTCGGAATGGCTTCATGCCCATTTAAAAGGATTGTGTCCCGTGACGTGCAAGGACGTGTCTCCAACCTACATGGAATGAAGTGCTCCGCTTGGCACAACGCTGTGTTGTAGAGTGTTGCAGTCTCCCCTGTTGCATTTCTCGTGTATTAATAAGCAAAGATGCGATTTCTTGCAAATTGTCCATTGCTGTGACAGCACAAGCAGCGATGTGTCCGGTACCCTCAACTTTCGCAACCTTGTAGTGCATCTGCGGCCGGTGCTGGACTGTTTTGCAGGTGGAAGGCGGGGAGGCCATAGCAGTGCATTTGGATCCCAGCAGCACACTGGCAGTGTGTTCTCATGCGGACAGGAGCGTGCGCATCTACAACCTCAACTCGGGAACTTTGCTGGCACGCGCCACTGGGCACGCGGAGGTGCGTCATTTAATGAAGTTCGCAAATGGAAAAAAAGATGGTGCGGTTGCAAAGTGATGCTGAATATCATCATCGCTCATTGAGGCCGCCGCAGTCTTGTCGCTGCTTTGCAACATGTCTATGAAGATTCACCTTGTTGTTTACAGACGCGTTTAGCGAGTCCGAGAAAACGATATCATCGACGTCACGATTTCGACACATGTGCTCGTATAGTGTCATCGGGCACATGAAACACATCATCAAATTGCAACTGCAATCAGCAATTTCTGATGCATCATACCAGTGCGGTGGCTAAGTCGGGGTTCATGTGCTCAGATCCAAACAACAAATTTCAGGTTAGTTGACAAGCCTTTAGGCAAAGTATGACCTGAGCCTGGCTGGTCCAGAACAAAGCCAATCCCTTGTGAGTCGCTCGTCCATTGTGAAACCTTACTGTGTGGGCGATGTTGTCTGGGAACCACATGTGTCAAGCAGGTGCATTAATGCATCCTTGGTTTCTTTTTGTAGGAACCAAGAATGCACGCCTCAAACAAGATCCCATCCACCGATTCACAGTGGTATGCGCGCAAACAGGAGCGCAGATCAAACTGTCAGACTCCAGGAGCAATGAGAGTAGGATGCAGCTAACTTTTGCTTTGCGGTTTTTGCACAAACTGTTGAATTAAGCCCTCGCTTGAGTCGCTGTATGCATTTTCAAGACGAATTCAAGTGTGCGTCTGACATTTTTGCGCCAACGACCACTTGGGAGTACCGCCAGAGGCATTTACTCAACATCCGCTACAACAGCATCTTTGATTTTGTGTGCGTGTTCCAGTTCTCTTAGTTGCAGCCTGCATCACGCAAACTTTGCATTGACCTGCACGCAACCGCATTTCCGCAAGCCCGCCTGCCTGCCAATTATTCGATTCTTCCATTGTGAAATCGTATGCTGCCTCTGCCCTTGCATGAAGGATGATAAGTGCGGTTACTAATACTTTTATCATCGGCGGCAACCATGGATTCTCGCACACCCTTGACAGCGCTCGGAAGCCATGCAAGCCCCAGCTTGGCTGACCGTGTACCTGTGAGCAGTTGCGGCTTGGATTCGGAACATGATTTGTTGCGTGCATTGCACAGCTTTGATAACCCTGCCAATGCCTCGGGTGACAGTGCAACAGACTCTGATGTAGCAGACCTCAAGGTCACGATCCAACGGCATGCACTGGCTTTACAAGCCTATTTCTGGCTGTTTGGTTGTTTGGGCGGCATTTTGTTAATCAGGAAGTCTTGGGCTCAAACTCTGCCACAGGAAATTTCTGCCTCGGCCCACATTTTATCGGAGGCCACACCAGGATGATAGGTCACTTCGATTGGAGAGCGATCATATCAATTGCTGAAACATTTGCCATGGCATCAGGTGTTCAAGATTGTTGGTAAGCGATGATGGTTTTGTCAGATGTCAAGTCCCCCCCAGCAAACGGCAGGTCAATTTCAATTCTCAACAAGCGCGGCTGTACCAACTGTTGAATCAGTCGCAATAATTTCAAGCAGGTCCGACAGAGATATTACTGTTATCCGCCCTTGTGACTCAATCACCGCGCGTGCATCCTAACTACGACTGTGCGTGTTTTGCGCAGGTGGTGACTGGAGTGACCCTCACTTCCGATGGCACCCGCCTGGTCACCGTGAGCGGCGACACGTGCGTGTTTGTATGGCGCCTTCCCCCCAGTCTTGTGCGCACCATGCAAGCTTGCATCCCTAAAGCAACACCCCGGCCACAGCCGTGTAGTCCGAAGGATGGCTCACACCTGGCAAACCAGGGCTCCCCCAGAAGAGATGCAGTCTCACCCCCGCCAGATTCATTCGGGGACGACCTCTCGGCCAATTGTAACAAGGCCTCGGACAAAGTGTCCAATCAGGAAGCGGAGTCGTTTGGGCGTCTGACTGGGGATCCTGAAAGCTCCGAGGGTGCAGCCCTGCCGGCAGAAGGTGCGCACTGAGCTAACCGATTGTTGAAAAGCGTACATTGCATCAAGCAGTACTTGACACCAGCAACATGTTCTTGACCCTGCGGTCATTCATGATCATGACTTCCTTGACTTCGATGATAAACATCTTGCAACGGAAGCATGGCCAGGATGCATGACTACCTCCGTCTAACCAATTGTTGGATCGTTATTTATTGTGGTGATTAGTTTAGGATTGATACAACCACTCTGTGGTCGAAGATGACCAGCCATGCCAGCATGGCCTTTGATTACTCATGGTACTCAGTATGCTGGGGCTCATCAGCACGACCCACAAAGACCACTGCACCAGCGCTACTGAAGCACTACACCGAGCTGACTGATGTGTAGAAAGACCAAGACATAGCGATATCAGCAAACTTTGGGTTTAGGTTAGGGATAGAATTTAAGTAGGCTAGAGTAGGTACTGCCTTGGTACTCAACTAGTGGATACCCCCTGCCTAACCAAACAGGCAGGGGCAGCGCCAGTGGCTGGGACTAGCCCGGAACCAACTCCCTAGTGTGAAGGGGGTTCACTATTACTATGCTGGGACTTGGACTCGGGAAGAACGCGTATCTAGCTGACGCCCTACCAACTAGGCCATCCGACATGGGCGAGCTATCGACGGCTCATAAACATTTGCAAGCTGCCTTGCCGCGTAAAGTGGCTTTCTGTATTTTCGGATGCCGCTGGGTTGGCTGAACGGAACCTTCTCGCTGTGTGCGTTAAGCAGCTGGACTATTGGCCTGGACCAAAGCAGAGGAAGGCGCATCTTTGCCTTCCTGGGCTCAACGGAATTTTGAAGCAGAGCATGGATCTATCGCTCCTCAGGTGCGTGTACATATTGATTGTTAAAACAAACTTTTCGCATGGCACTAAGACTTATCTGATAATCCAAATAAGTTAAACTCGCAGCCTGCTGGTATATTCGCAATTGACAGTTTCTATCATCAAGATTTCTCGTTTCAGAGCTCCTCGTTGGGCCCACGAGAACGTGTGCTTCATCAGATGCCGTGTGTCTTGATATTTCTGTACACACTGGGATTACTAACATACCGGATCGATGGCAACTAGCGCAGTGCTAAATCATTGCCTACCCATCATTCGAATAGCAACCCTTCAACGACCAAGACGGACATAAAAGGGCTGTGTATTGCGGATAAGCTTATGTCCACTTGAACCATGTGTCCCTGAGACCCTACTGTTATCAACTCACGAACAAGTGACCACTGAGCAGTGTCTGAAAAGTTAAACCTGCTACTTAGGTGGGTGGCAGAGGCCATGCTCCGCGCACAAGGGGCGGTGGGCGGAGCGGGTGGGGCAGGACGGGTACACCCTGGAGGGGGCGCATGCAGTTTCGATACGTGCAAGCGGTTTGATGGGTCAGCGACGCAAGTTCACGGTGGAATCTCCTGAGCCTGTCAACGATGCCAACAATCGAGGTGGGAGGTGGCGTTGTTTGCGCATGCAGTTGGGTCGTGTTTTCTAGTATGCACAGTAGGGTCAGTCGGTGAACTTGTAGTTCTGGTGACGATGAAATGAGACTAGAAACAGAGGTGACCATGGCGGTTGGCCAAGTTGGTAGGATATTGGCTGGATTTGCTGGGGTCCTGCCTTTGAATCCTGGCATGGTTAGATATTGCCTCGGATTGATTTTTGCACAGGTCAGGCTGAGCTTGTCGCAAAGCGGGCCTGGTGGGTGCATCCGGTGAAAAATCTGTCCAAGCAGTCCGTTGTGTCAACAGTTCCGTGCTTGAATATTGTGTGCTTAAGCAGTTCATAACAAAGGCACAACGTCCATCGACAATCCACAATCCGTGTTGTGCTTCCTGCTGCCTGCTCGCTCGGCGCTCGCTTATGCACAACCCGATTATGCCAAGGGCCACCTCCAGACTTTCTTGTCTGTCCGTTGCCACGACCATCAAGGCGTCACATATACAGCGCCGGTTGAATCCATCACTTGTTAGCCAAGACAACCAGCAACATGCAACGAAAGCCATCCGCAAACAGCCCGGATGCGATGCGATGAATCTCCCCAACGCTGTGAGCTCCTTGCGTAGCCGAGCACTGAAGTGCCCCCTGCAAATCCGCAGCCTCTGGAATCTCGGAAGATTTCGAGGACGGCGACGAATCGGATGGGGTGCAAGCGGTGCAAGCTCAAGTGGCGTTGGGAACAGCTCTGGAGTTTGGCACCGGTCTGGGCCCAGCTGGTGTTGACGGCGGAGGAGGGCACCCGCCTGTTCGGCGTGGAGACGACGATGGGGCGATGCAAACTCCTGACGGAGGCACAGCTGCAGGTGGATACCAAGGGTGTAGGATTTTTGGTATTAAAACTTGATTTCAGACTTGGTGTGCGATTTGAATGCTGGAGCATGGGCTGCGCAGAAAGAAGGTTCTTGATATGGCCAAATGTGATGATTGTTCTTGGTCGCAGCATTTAGCGACATGCAGAGATGAGAGCACATTGAAACCTGCATGTATACGCACATACGCGTAAGCACATCCGTCCTACTACTGTATTTTGTATACGGGAGTCGTGTACTGTGTCTTATATACACCCCCCTGGAGATATAGCAGCTGCAGGAGCCTACATTCGAGACCGGTGTTGTAGAAGTCACTTTGCCCAAGAAAGGACGATGATATTGATCGTCTAGGTCACATGTTGTAGGATATATGTTTTGCATCTGAAGATGTTGGTAGGCTTTGTGCACTGCTGCTTCGACTGATGTTGTGCAGTTATTTGAATCCACTGTGTGATTTGTTGATGTGCCTTCTCGCCCCAGAGACACCTGGTAGGGTTGATATCGTGCTACATATGTTCTCGCCGTTTGGGTGAGGTGAAGATCTCTATAAATCCCAGAGTGCGTCAAATTCAAAGCATGAAAACGTTCGTATGCAGTGGCATACGAAACACACGATATGTTTTTTAGGGGAATGGATGTGTACAGGCCGGCAGGGTGCTACAATGGGGATGACGAGATACATCTCCACGGATTCGGCATTACATTCTTTTCCTTTTACATAGATTTTGACTTTGCTTTTTGCAGTGGGGGTATGGCAAGCGACTGTCTTTATATGAATTTATCCAGATAATGGGATATGACCCCTACCAGCAGGGCAGGAAGGCACATCAAGTAATCATGTATGATATCAATAGTGATGATAATCATGAGAAAAATAATGAATCTGATAATATTAATGATGCTAATTGTCATGATAATGATAATAAACATATTAAACATAATCACGACCCCCCCCCTCTTTCGGGGGGTTGGTTTGGGCGGAGGGAGGTTGCGCTCTCCCCTACTCAGCCATGAGCGCGTCGTCTACCAGTTGCCAGGTGGGGAATATCCACTATAATCATATAGTCGAATTCCATAACCTGGCAATATAACTCCAAGGGACAGTGCACCAAGCCTACCACATATCTACAGGTGCAAAATCAAGATCCAGCAAATTGCGCCCTACAGGATCAAAATCAAAGCTCCCGCAGTGACAGTCATGCATACCCGAGCAACCTTTTTGGTCACATGCTCATGTGGCAAAGTGATCACTCCAGGTCAGGGTTCGAACGGTAGATGTAGTAAGATGCGTAGTAAGATGCGCCCTAAAGG
>NHOP01000663.1:0-13580 GCA_018697155.1 Pyramimonas parkeae | reverse complement strand
TGTCTGGTGGAAAAGTGCCTGGTGGCTACGTTTCCAGCGCAATACCTAGATCACACCTTCATCTCTGCGGGTGCATAGTGGAACTCATGCATACATGTCTGAAACTATTTTGCAGCGATTGATAGAGACATGTATGCATGAATTCCAGATGTGACATGTAAAAATGGTGCACTGGCCCATGTGTATGCACCTGTTCGTGGCTCAACTCATTACACAGACGAGAAGCTGATTCACACAGCCTGTCCTTCTGATATTGGAGTGACTTGTCTTCCAGAATCAGCTGCCACAGCTCCAACTCCCATTGCACCGCTTCAAACGCCGCCTCCAGGAGTCTGCAGAATGCAGATGAAGTATCGAGGGATTTCTGAAGGCGGTGTATGAGAAATATTCACCAGAATAAACCATAAATGCGTGCTCATTTCTTAACTCAAGGCATATTTGAATTTACAGGGATTTCTGTTAAGGAGTTCATGTTGCCAGGGCTAATAGGTGAACGAAGTCGCTCGCACAACAATCCACTTATCTTGTCAGCAAAACTATACAATGGAAGTCATCCGTGAAACAGCAACATGGGTCTACTGTCTACTGGGCATGCTTCGATGCATTGGCATCAAAGCTACTGTAGGTTGTACTGGCTAGGAAGTTCCACATACTCCCCGAATGTAAGGGCGCTCACGGCTTCACTTGCTGATGTGCACGGTCATGGTGTGGATGTTGGTGGAGATCAGCATGTTCAACTAAAGATTGTTGCAGCGCGCACATTGCCGAGTCTGTAACGCTGCTGAGCTTACAACATCTATTCCTGTAGTTGGAGGCCTGGATGCTTGTTTCCCACCTGAAGGACAGTTCAGTCCCATGGAACATTCATAAGATCAAATAAGCTGCACGCATGCGTCATCAAGACTCAGTTGTCACTTTGCCTCAACTATAACGCAAAACAAACTCACGTCTTGCGAATGGTTACGCTTGAACAAGGTGGCTGCTCGGGGAAGAGGGGCACAAGGTGCGAACACTGTTCCTAGAGGTTGACATGGAATTAGGTTGGAAAGTTCACACGACGATGCGCATCAAGCTTTATTGCAAAACAATTGTACATATATACTCAGTTTCCCATGGAGCCGTTGTGCAATGGCGTCGTCAACAGGAGTGTAGACAGCTATATTCATGACGCGTCCCTCACTTTCTGCGCATTTGGCAAAAGCAAATCCTAAGGTTTGATGATGACGGGGTAATTTTACAGCTCTACGCAGGATATGGTGTTGGTTCAGCGACTGATGCATGCCCGTATGGCTTGCAGGAGGGCTTCAATCAACAAGTACAACTCTGCTAGCCAAAAGTTCAATGGGAAATGCTCAGGCAGATTCATTACACTCAGGTATTTCAACATAATCAAACTGTGATCAAGATTGGGCCTGATCTTGGGAGTCAATTGATTCTAAAGATATGCATCATAATCTTTTTCATTTGAGCCTGCCTCATGACCAAGCAGTGAAGGCTTGTAGCGGTAACTCAAAAAACATCAGATGGATCTACATGCACCCTTGCCCCTCTACGCACAACACAGGTCCCGCAAAATCATGCACACCACCACATACTTAGTAGCAGCGTCGAAGCAAGCCATCATCAGTGCAGGCCCGGCTTGTGGTTCAGCTCTCAAGCACTCGGTCCTTCTTTTGGAATCACCGCTGCACCGCTCCACCCTCCCCACCGCCGCACGCAGCTCTGGGACGTAACACCGCAGCGCCTCAAGACGGGCAGCCAATGCATTGGGATCCCCTGCGCACTCCGCGTCCAGGTATGTGGCAAGCTCACTCGTCAGCGCCGCCGCGTGTTCGCTGTGAGCCGCACACCAGAGCTGCCGCATGGAGGCTGCTAATGGGGCGTCGGATCTGGAAGGATGCGCGACGTGGGCCGTCGGATCGGAGCCGGACAAGCGCATCCGCATCTCCAGCTCCAGCATCGACGCGCGTGTATGCTGGAGGCGCTCAAAGTTGATGGGGCGTGACATGCTGATGAAGACGTGGACGCCAGCAAGCACCCCACCCGTAACCCCCAAGCAGACAACCCCACACAATCCAGTGCACATCGTTATTCTCAACCCCACACACGGCTGGGCAGGTCAACACGCTGACTCAGCAACAGCTCACCCGAAGACTAGGACTTGGCCATGACGAGTCTACACATGGCGAATAGGATACTGAAATGGTGTGCAAATGAGCTGATGGGGACAGCATCCGCGGCATGTGAAGCCTGATTTAACCCAATCCACGCCAGCGCTTACACTCCAGCTTCTCTTGTTCCATGAACCCTCGACACCCATGGAAACTTGAACGCAATAGTGTAGGAAAACATTCAAACACTAGGTGTGTGCAGTGACATTGCAACTGTTCGGTATACACAAATAAGCTTACATCTTGGATGACTGTTTTGGCATCAACTTTCATGTGCTGCAGGTTGGACAACTACTGCCTGTACCACTAGTGAGGTTGTGGAGATGCGAGTCCTAGCTGGTTCTGCCCGTGTAACAGATAGGGCCTGAACAGGAATGCTGAAGCATTTTGTGAGCAAGGCAGACTCACAACTAAGAGGCCAAGAGGGCTTGCTGGAGGCAAGGCGCAGCGCCACACTCTAAAAATGTTGAACTTGCCTGTTCTTAGCGCAAACTAGGCATCCATAAGCTCGCTCCCACAATTTTCAATCCGGACCGTTACGAACAACCAAGTTGTGTGAACGCACAAGCACAGTCATGCAGGAGCTGTAGAACGAGTCTGCTTGTATGCGTGTTCAGAACGACGAATTCATAGTCGGACAGCCTTGATTTCAAGCACTCCTATACAAATCTGTATCCTGATCGGGTAGAATTACGTTTGCCGAGCAAATAGGACTCGAAGCCCAGCACATCATGTGCTCACCGTTGTCTCGTAGCTGTCAATTGTTTTCAAGGTCGCACCAAGTACACACCCTATGGTAAATTTGTATAGGCAATGCATCTGAGCTCTTTGCGTAGCATTGGTTTCAGCGATTGTACACAAACAAAAACAATCAATATTGAGTGTTGGATTGTCAGGTGTGTTGAGTTTGTATCATTTAACACCATACAGCTGATAGTTATCATTGAACCATCATTGCAACAGCATTGTGTTTGTTTTCACAAGTAATAGGTCACAAAACAAACAATAGAGAACCATGGTGCTGTCTTTCGGTCACAGGAACATTTTCCACTCGTGCACCGGAAGTGAACAGTGCTGCTGCAGCATGAAAAGTTCGTACTGATTGGTGCCTCATTCCGAGTGAACGCAAATCATCCCCAATCAAATCACTGTGCAAAATCACTGTGTAAATCCAAGCTCATACGCAAACTCCACCCTACCTGCGGCAGTCTACTACACACAGATTGCCAAGATGCGTCACAAGAGACTTTAGGGTTTTGGCCAGGGCTGCTGCTGGCTCCATCCCAGCGCGCGCGCGCTTCACCTTGACGTGCCAGTGCTGAGCAAGCACGTCGTCGCCCTGCTGTTTCAGCGAGGGCTCCGCCGAGTCCTCCTGCATGTGGGGGAACATACCCGCCGTTGTCCATGTCAAATTAAGCTGCAATAACATGTTCATGCATGCAGCTGTTGTGTGGGATAACATCAACAAAAATAATGCGCTCCCAATTGCAATGGATTCAAGTGCAACAGCCCGCAGCATACCAGCAAATGAGCAATGTAGTCTTATTGATTTCCACCAATTTCAGGTAGATGACGCAAACTCTCATAGAGTACACGAAGGACCATGCACAATAAACAAGGTCACAGAGAGCGTGGAAGAATCCGGCAAAAGATACCATATGCTGAGCAAACTCTTTCCTATCGTAATCTGATGAACAGATATGTACATTCTATCAGATGTTACACCACCAACCCAATGCTTCTTCCTCTCCTCATGCTTTCAATGGGCAGACTTAACAAAAGACTTCCCAGCAAGCTGAGACCTTGAGCATTCCGCACACAATTCTACCAAGCTTTGATTCTGCTAATCTTCTACTTCAAAGAATTGTCTGCAGTGACAGCGGCGGTTGTGTGAACAATCTTGACGGCAAACGACATGAGGAGTTCGTTTCCTAGTCCCCTGAGGTGCTAAGGCAAGGCTCCATTTCACACCGTCACTTGCTCTCTGAGGGGCCAACGCCCACCGCTGCCTCCTCTGACGGGCACACGGGTGCGTGGTCCAGCTCAAGGTCAAGAGAATTAGCAACCATGGAGCCAGCACTGCTCTCGGCGAGGGACTCGCTCCCAATGCAGCGGCTTGGAGTCTGCTCTACCTCCTCCCTTGGCCCCGTACCACCGCCCGCAGATTCTGAGGAAGTGCGGATTTCGAAGGACATGTCCACAACCCACTTTGGCAAGGCGCGTGTGTGCCCGATCTGCAACCCTCCCGCAGATTCATTTGGTCATGGTCACAACAGCCCGGAGCTCATGGTTAGACAAGAACAGCGATGGTTTGAAAAATGAAACATGGGATCAAGTCCACCTACGCAATTCGCCAATGCAATGGTGCATGGTACAAGAAATATCACGAATTCTGTTTTGACTGTACCCAACACCTAGGATCGTCACAAGAAGTACATGAGCCCATAAAGAGTGTTCACACAATGAATACAGGCACAAGGTATTCACTGGATGACATGAACAAACAAGCAAAACAAACGCGAGAAGGTAGTCATATTCAGAACACTTGCTTTGAGAGTTGTGACATCACTCCTGGCGCGACACTCATAACATGAAGAGGGTAAGGTAGGTGGGTGCCTGAGTATGGGGTTGGAATTTGATGTCTGCTCCTGCTGAAAGCAGCAAGCGCACCACCTCTTCATGATGGTGCTCGGCAGCTGTTTGAAGCGGTGTCGACCCATCCTGTGTTGGAATGTGGACCAGTGGCACAAGAGTGAACCAGGCGAGGTCAATCAAAATACGCAGCGCACCTTTTCACATGCGCACTTGCATCGCGATGACACCATCTCAAAATTGCTGTTTGGAAAGATTGAATATGACCGATATTTTGTACCGGTAAATCTAGTTGCTCATTGGTGAAGGGTCACATCTTTGAGCACATGGTAATGCTTGTTCTACACCAGCACACATCAGAGGGAGAAACCAACTTGAGACCGATGTACCTAGTTTGTGGGCTCAACATGCTAGCAGCAAGCAGTCAATTTAGACCCCGTAGTCGCAACACATAGCAAACTGTAAGGCAGAGTAACATCCCAGAGACCACAGGATTTGGGATCTGTATATGTTTATCTGGAGGCTGCTCAAACACTCTTGCTAGAACGTTCGAAATGATCTTCACACAATTTATCGTGGATGCTACCGGATCACGATCAGTTCATCCAAATCAAAGGTAACCAGGATCCTCAGTGACAGCATGAGGGTACGGCTTGAGGCATAGCAGATGGCTGGGTAGAGGGAGGGTTCATACATGAGTCGGCAAGTCCACTTGTATACGGGGGTGGCTCAGCAGTTGCTTCACCGAGACCACGCACCCGCGGAAAGCAGCGGTGTAAAGTGGCGTACATCCATCCTGAGGTGGGTGCAGAACAGATGTCTTACTGGAAAATTCCCTAGTTGCTCAGGCACTTGTGATTGAGTGTTGAGCACTGAACATTTCAACAAAATTGGGTTAGTGCAAAGCGCAGACGCTAGCGACAACAGTTCAATGCCATGGGTGTGTTTGCTTTCACGCAGAAAACAATTGCAACAACATACTAGTGGCTACTGAGTTAATGCACCTCACACATATTCAAGACAAAGACCACACAACGCCTGAGAAACAAGGCTCAGACAGTAGGAACAAGGAAGTGTTCATATTTGTTGGATTTTTTACACCCAACCCAATCAATACTTTATCATTCAGTCTTAAGCACGACCAAGTGACAAAAGAGCTTCCCTGGAGTGGGTACCAAAAGCATTCCGAATAAATGCCATGACTGCTTGGTGGAAGTAGTGAGCACCACAGTGGCGATGTTTGGGTCCGCGCGAGGATTGTCCAGAAGAATGCGCAGAATGCTGAATTGGGACTTCTGCACGGCACTGTATATGGGTGTGCACAGTTTCTGCACATGTCCCAGCACTCCCACACCCAGAGGTATCCAACATCAACCACTCAAAACCAAAATACATGCTCACCCTCAGTGCCTATGCTCTCCAATTTCCTGTATGTGCAAGATTGATTTTCTCTGTAGTTTACCTGCGATTGTTTGCCTTTGTCAAGCAAAGACAGACAAAAATGACACAAAACATAAAACTGTAGCATCAGACGAACCAAAAAAACATGGCTCCATCCGCGATGATTGAGCAATTAACGAGCTTCTCTCATGTCGAACTTGAAAATAATTCTGCATGTGCAAAAGTGCCTGCAACAAGTATGTCAGCACTGATGCAAACACCATGTGACGAATCAATACCTTGCACTGATACACATAGCACCCGCTCTTCCTGTTGGAGCCAGGAATAGTGGTAAGTCTGCGATGGTCAACCATTTTGCATGTTGTGTTCAACCCACAATCGATATCATTCAAAACTCTGCCAACGAATTTGTCGAACTTGGTAAAATGGCCGCTACTTGGGCGGTTGATCCCTGGCTAGCTAGCAAAAACCAACATGCTACAACGCCCTGTCATTCACGTGAGAGTGCAAGTTCGCACAGATGCAAAAATGCTGATGGGAGTTCTTGCTACAGAACTTTGTGGAACAGGTGACCAGGTGTACCAGGTAGCTATAAATCATTCTCATGATGCATTTTCATCAATGATATCTACCCTTTATATAGTAAGGAAGCGACGACAATTGATTCGTGTGTTGACGTTCATACAGCAAACCTCATACACTGTGTGCTTCCACATGCATGTACATACTATCACAGGAAGTAGACAGACATGCTGCTTATTGCACATCGGGTTGATCAACATGGAGCATCATCTGCACTTCCCAAGAGTCAGGCACCTTGCTTAACCACTCGCACGGCAAGACCAGCATCGTGAATAGTTATGCATGGTGCGTTGAGACAGGAATCTCCGGAGCTGGGGAGGAGAGTGCGGGGCGTACGGCGCAGGTGATGTTTGGATCCGTGCGTGGCACTGCCAGCAACTGAATCACTGCATCCACTGCTCCGTGCATGATGGCGCACGTCAGAGGTGAGCAACGGTCCTGCACAAAACCAGCACACAGCTCTGACAATAGAAAAGAACCCACGAGGTGCCCTCAAACTTAAAAAAAAATTCTCAGTCGAATATCCAAGTCGGACGACTCTGACATCTTGTGAGCTCAAAAGCGGCACCTCTCATCCCGAACCCCAAGTCCTGAACCCTCAATCCCTCGGCAAGCACAACGCGCAACACTAAAGTGTACCTTGTTTTGCCCTATATGTGAACATTGAGTGAGAGTTCGAGATCATCATATTGCAGGCAGGTGGGTTTATGTTGCCTTACAAGGTTCTGGGTGTTGACATCCACACGCTCGTCGTCCAGCAGCGCCTGCATGACGTCGCCTTGCGAGTGGTGCACCGACGCGTTTAAGGGAGTGTGTCCGTCCTGAGAAATAGAGTTGGCACAAAAAGGCTCTTCATACAATCATTGTCGTCCCCTGGCTTGCCTGATGGGTCGAGACTGTCGTTTCCTCGGCTGGAAGTTCAGGTGTAGAGCGATAGTTGCAGACATGCACAGAGTTCAGCCTAAACACCTAACCCCTAAACCCTAGATCCCTCCGCCTTGGGTGTTCAATGGCTAGAAGCCAACCAGTTGGCAGATACACCTAGATGATCATCAACAGCCCAAACTTTCTGTTCAGCTGCGAGAGATTGAGGACTTGCAGGAAACAATACCCACATCTTCCTTGTATGTTTGCGAAGCAGTGAGGATGCATGTGAATACCTGGGGCACCTATGTTTTTAGATACAAAATTCTGCGACTTCGAACCAGACTTTTCCTCATTCCAATTGCCACACCGCAAACACCAGCCAAAATAATAAAATTGAATAATGTACAAGTAAATGCTGGTATGTCAAGATAGAGGACCAAGTGGGAGGAACCAGCGCCTTGAAAAACGCACACCGAGTCCTGGAAATGTACATCTTAACGATTGTCTGCACTGCATAAAATTGGGAAAATTGTGCATGATAACCCATGTTCAAGTTTGAATACTTGAAACATATCATCAATCCACAAGAGACTATGAACAGTGATGATTCATTGCACAACACTCTATATTGATGTTCCCTCTTCCAAAATTCACTTACGAGTGCTTATGGATACAAACAAGTTTCCCCTTTCAATCATGCCCATACCAAGGGATTCCGCACATCAAATGACCAGAACAAAAGTACATTCAAAACAACCACATCACAACCAGAATCCCAATTGAAAAATCAAACTCTACGAAAAATCAAAAGTGGTGTCTACCAATCCCACATCATTCACCTTGGCCGCAGTATTGACATCCAAGTGTCTAAACTTGAGCAGCTGCCTGACGACTCCGAGCTGCCCGGAGGCTGATGCGTGGAAGAGTGGGCTCACTCCCACCTGCGCGTCCGCAGCCGTGAAGACAATTTCACACTCTGGTCGGGTTGAGAAGCACGCACACAACATACGTAAAATGCAATGCTTACAATCCAACCAGTTTCAAAGTTGACAACTAAAGATGTGTGCTATCTGAGATGCAGACAACCTTCCTAGCACTGTTAGAACACTTAGCGCAAGCCGTAATAGGAGCTCTTCATGGAATTGGTAGACTGCGCACATGGCTGCGCCTGTTGATGTCAACATCAGGATGCTGCAAAAGCAACTCGACTACATCTCCAAACCCCATGCTGACGCTAGTGAGGAGAGGAGTGCATCCATCCTGCAGACAACAACCTTGAAAACCACTCACAGAATGAAAAGTCTGGAACCACATCCCTCTTTCCTTCCGCAGTGTGTATGGCGAATGTCACTCGAAGAATGCTACCACAATAGGATTTGTGTACGCATCAAAAGTGTGGTGGAAGTGCGCTATCTCATATGGCACTGCAATGCGTTGCTTGTTGACGCAGGTACGAAGTGCAGGTAGAGAATCGGTGTATCTACGCTGGGAATCCATCAACCTCTTTTTAACGCAGATATCGGTTGCTGAGAGAACATGATATTCGAAATTGATAAGGCAACAAAAGTGGATGTTCGATACCACTTTGCCCATTGAAACCGAGAACAAGGATCATGTAATAACAACAGATCCAATGCCACAGGTGGTTCCTCTTGCTGTCCCATGTGCTACACCCGGCAACACGACGTCATCTCGAATCCTACGAGTGATTCTCTTCTGCCGGCTCGCGTACCGTGAAAGTGCAAGCACGCGTACAGCAATTGTGAGAACATATTCTGGATGCGACATCAATCCCGATTCACAGTAAAGGAATGGCTTTCACGCATATGAGACAGGAAAATGAAGAGCAGCGGCTGCATACCACCGTGGCCAGATTCACTTTGATGTCTGGGCGTTTCAGGAGCTCGGCCACCATGTCTGCTTGCCCATAATTCGCTGCACGGTAGAGTACAGTGCAGCCTTCCTGCCCAGGGAAGAATCCATTTGAGAAGTAAACACCAAAGTGCTTTCAAGGATACCGCAACGGGCCTAAACAAAGCTGATCTCTTTTCGCAATAACATAGCAACTCAAAAGCATCGCAGACATCCCTACTTCCTATCACATTCTCAACACTGCTGTGGGATGTAATTATAAAACTCCACTGTGCATGCGACATTCTACCGCTCGTCGACCTGATCGGTTCAGGATGAATCACGCAACATGTCACACGAAATTGACACCATGCTTGCACAGAAACTCGAAAACTTCAGTGCAGATATACATCCGGGAAAAGAGTGTGTGCAGAAGTGTACGCCCGTAAAGTAGCCGTTATAAATGCTGGTAGACAAACATGTAGTTGAATTCCAGCATTGTTGATGCAAACATGCAAATTCAAAGTTGAGGAACAAATGGGAAAGATCTCTGTGAATCCTCCTGACGATCCAGTGCAGGAAGCTCGGTTTAACGACTCGGCTCTGTGAAAACACCATGGCACAATCAACACAACAGATGAAGACACGAACAAATGAACTATGATCCGCATGAAGTAAACACGACCTGATACATGATGTGAACTGTACGACTGAATTAGCAATCGAATCCATCCTCATGATCACAAGTTAAAGGGCCTGCTCTTCCCACAGGCCATGAACTTTGCGATTTCACACATTCCTTTAGTTTGTGCACACTATGTACACACATCATGGTCATACTTTCCTACAACTACATGAGTAATTCGTCTATCGTCCAACGCAAAGAACCCTCAACTGTAGACCCAGAAAATCTTCATATGAGCAGCCAAGAGCACGTCAA
Organism: Pyramimonas parkeae; assembly: GCA_018697155.1. Taxonomy (NCBI): domain Eukaryota; kingdom Viridiplantae; phylum Chlorophyta; class Pyramimonadophyceae; order Pyramimonadales; family Pyramimonadaceae; genus Pyramimonas; species Pyramimonas parkeae. The sequence continues at coordinate 3,176 of NHOP01000663.1, read as the reverse complement.
ATGCTGTCAGTATATGTTTGAATAGATGGTTGTGTGACGCGAAAGCCATAAACCCCCCCCGAACCTGAAAAGAACAAACGCTTCAAGTGAAGCTACAAACGGTTCAAGCAGTGTCCCTCCTGCGCGTCGAACAATTGCAAAGGCATGCTGATAGGTATCTGAATACCAACAGGACAAGTTTTTGATACCTGAGTAGTTCTGTTGACATCCACCCTTGGCGTACGCACGAGGGCGCGCACAACCTCTAAATGCCCGTTCTGCACGGCCACGTACAACGGATGCCAAATGTTCTGCAACAAGGACACAACGGCATGTCGGGCAGTCAAGCTATCGCAAATGGGACCGGGTACGCAAACGAATAGACATGAGTGGATAGAAATGTTTGGATACACCATGTTACAATACACATGCATATTCTTATGGGACAAGTTACAATATACATGCATATTCTGTAGGGAAGAATCCAGTTCCCAATTGGCTGGAGGACTAGTCAATCTAGTTACAGAGTAACCTTCCACTACTGAACAACCTGAATATTGAAATTCATGCTCTGATTCCAACACAATGTTTCTTCACATCATGCATATATTCTATGTTTGGACTATACACTGATTACGAACGTCCGTCCAATCTCCCTCAGAGTGGGATACATCGCAGCAGGACGATACCGTGACTGGAACTTACTATGTGTGATAGCCTGGGAATAAGGTACTCAAACTTGCATTCACTTTTGTCTCTTCAGTGGGGTGTGACTGAATAACTCAGACGTAAAGAGCCCTTGGAAGAACACCAACATGGAGATGTTGTGCGCCGGCATGCGACTGCATATGAAGAGCCCACACAGTATTGTTTCAAATGGAACAACACAGATCAGCAGACTATGTTGAATGGGACGACGATAAATCTTAAGACATACGGTGGGACTTGACATACCAGTATCGAAGGTAATTCTGTGCAACGATGGAATTTAGCACGCGATTCAGTTGACATGACTCCCTGCCCTTTGATTAGAGGTCATGTTCTGACATACATGTATAAACAGTTTATGTATTAACATGAACTATTTATGTTGATTCACCCGAAAGCCGGAAAGCGAGCGCACACAATCCTAGTGTTAGTTTTCAACAGCATACAACGAACAAAAAACATGTCGTAGAATCCAAGGATAACAAGTCTTATCAAACCCGTTGCAGAAACCCGACTACCCTTACCAAAATGTAATGCATGTACACGATGTTGGAATGCATGCATGCGATATTCTAATATAGCATTGTTATCATTGTTATCTCCGTTATCCATTAACATACGTTCGAACATGCAGGGAAAGACCCGTGTTCAATGGGCGAATAGACACGTAGAGCTCAACACACCCTAAAACTGCTGCACATGTAAAATCATCCACTCCATGAACTGAGTGCAGTAGGCGAATTACATAACTTTGTGTACGCAAATAACGGAAGCTTATGAGAAAAAGCGAAGACATGACATGACATGACACTATGCTGTGGGAGTGAAGCTGTGCCATAGTTTATCAAATAACAGCATCCATGACCAAAACAGGCACCGCGTGCAGACCATATCCTAACTCACATGAGGTGCCAAGATTCCAAGGCATGCTTTCTCTCCCAACAATCAGCCGATACGCAGGCTGCTCCACTACTTTGCATTACACTGGTCCTTGAAATATAAATTCAAGTAAAAGCATAGGATATGTCCTCTTATAGCAACCGCCGAACCGCATGTGTACTCCCTTGTATTTTCAAAACGTCGACGATCTTGTTGTGTATAAGGATTCAGAGTTGCTATACCCTTCTACTGAATCGGCACAGCAGTGGACAGCGTTTGAAATGTTTGAGTGTGCAAGCATCAATAGCCTACAACGTTTGGGAACACACCACCAACATCAGGGAAACACATCGAACAATCTGTGGATCACGTTGGCTACTTGGAAACAGAGTCTTCATGCCGCGACAGCCTCCATTTGCGGACCGACCAAACTAGCATTGCAATGATCTCAAAATCTTGCATTAGACAAACAAACGATTCGGCAAAGTGACTCCGCAACTGGAACTGGTCATTGCGCCATATGGGGCGGATCATGAGTGCCAAACAGTGCGAGATCCGATGGTTGCTGTCTCATGTCCTGGCATAGGAACACATGGCGTTGAGCCACGATTCGTGGCATAATATTGTGTACTTCATGACGATATTAAGTACACATTCATAGGAACATAACCCTTACCCACAGGCCGGGAAGCCGTGTCAACCGAGTCGTAGCATCCAAGGAGAATGTGTCTACTCGTCCCCGTCAGATAAGCCTGCTCATTTATACAAATCCATATGCAACAAGAAAGTCGTGTGTTTCATGTACTTGGTTGGAGGCAAGTTCAAAAGCTTCAGGTAGTACGCAGTACCCGCTGGCACAGGTTAGGGTCCACGCGCACGTCCGCTAGCAGAACTTGTACCACCTCCAACAGCCCCTTCTCTGCCGCCAGAAAGAGGGGCGTGGCTCGCTCCTGTGCACACACCCGCAACCAGGCAAGTAGACATGCAAACGTGCTCATTGAGAACAAGCTTCATTTGATGGACCAAGAACCGTTCAATTCCCTTTTGGTCAAGGATAGGGGAATCACGCGTCCGGCGTAGTTCCGGTATCACTTCTTGCAATTTGAGATGAAGTGTTTGTAAGCGACGCCTGTAAAATGTCGGTTTGGCTTTAAAGTGAGAAGCCAGCGGCCCGGCACCATAGGCGGCGGCGGACACTCCACCCAATGTTCACAGTGTTGAGCTGGTCGAGTCCACACTCAAATCATGAAAGGGACAGGCGGGGACCATTTGACGCTCATTGCATCCGGCAGGGGATGTGCGCGTTTTGAAGCTGGCGCCTCTTCTCACGTGCTGCATGTCTCGTGCTGTTCAGGCTCACTTTGCAGAGTACTTGTATCAATATACCGATCATTGGTACAATGCTCACTCGCTGAATTCAAGAGCATCAGAAACGGTCGTCGCAATTCTTATTCTTAAATAACCATCAATGATAGCATTTGAAGTGCAACAGCAGGACAGGCACCAACTGATATGCAAAATCTCTGGGAGACCCCCCAGTATGGACTGCAAACACACACGTGTACACAATGCACCTTTCTTATGGTTTCAAAGCACCACAGCTGTCTCTT
>NHOP01000662.1:0-13585 GCA_018697155.1 Pyramimonas parkeae | reverse complement strand
TATTGCGATATATCAGCGCCCTGCTACAAGATGCGGGTTGTGAGCCACATCGTATGCCTTGCAGATATGTATCGTCTTTTTCATGGAAAATTAACATGGTCTCTGTTGTTCTCAGTGCATATTCTTCATCAAGGCAATACGAGAATGTATAGTGGGGGCGGTACGCACAATCAACATGCGCAACAGGCACAGCTCAAGTATGACAGTTTTCCCACTCCCTGCAACCATACGGGAAATACCCCTTAATGTACATTCCGATCTTATGGATGGGAAATCGGTTACATCATATGTGACCAAGTTTCCAAACTCTGGATGCTGAAAAGACTTCCCCCAGGAGAAGTGCCTGTCAATTCTACCGATCAACAAGTGGGATGCGCAAGAAGTTGCATGCTCAATTGTCTGCAACAGGTACTGCCATGCAAAATTATGTGAGGTAATTCTGATGACGTCATGCCTGTACTTTGATAAGTATGCTGTGTTTTCTGCACAACACGCGACTTGTTGAGCCTAGCAAGACGCCAAAGTTGACGCAGCTCTTGGTACTTGTGACACAATGATGATAGGCTGGTTGTCTTCAGAGATCCGATTGAAGGAGCAGTTTAGTGTTAGCGTTTACCTGTGGGAGCTCCAACTACCACGTTCTCATCTGTATGCAGAGCTACATGAAGCATGTCTCCTTGAACGGTGTTAAAATAGCTGCATCACTTGCACCAAATTATACATTATGAACAAGCATATTGTGAGGATTCCAAATGTGAAAACATGAATAACTCATGGCACTCACATTGTTGAACCAGCCATTGCTGCCGAAATTGTACATATCAGAAAACTCATCAATGAAAACAGCTTGCTGAATAATCGGACCTGATTGTTTCCCAAGGCATGTGTGCAATCTCAATAATACACAGATGATTCACGGATAGGCACAGAATTTTGTTGATGTAAGGTGGTTGCACTCAATGTACACAGCTACACACATGCGGACTAACTGTTACTGGATTGGTCAAACAAGATGTTTGTGTGCCCCGAAAGAAAGCATCATAAATCGAAACTATTGAAATCACTTTTGAGCAGGACATGCTGGCATGACTTCAGGTTGGCATGTGAGTTGTTTGAGCGTTGTGATACAGCGCTTCTGCTTTTGACAGCCTGATGTGTAGGAGGTCAGGAAGGAACTTTGTCGGTGAGCGTATGCATACTGAAATGGAAAGCAAGGGCGAAAACACGAAGGGAGCGATGCAGTGGCATGCAGTGAGTCCTCATGTCCCCCATCAGTACCGCATTGAACTGCGAAGTCCATTCAACCAGTGTCAATCAAGAAAATGTGTACCTCGGCTGTTGGCAATGAAATAGCAGTACCACATTGTAACAACATAATGCACAGGCATGTGATTTTACAAGACAATGCACTAAATTGGCAACAACATACAATCTCCACATGAGCTTCAGGCAGCTACATATGTTCATGGCTTTCAGCTGTAGTCATATGCCACCAACAAATGTTATCAATTGTATGGATATCTTCCAAAACAAATAAAGACAGTCCACACATGTATTGGGTCTGCATGAGCTTGTGCTACAAGATCGTGTTCAGCACAAGAGAAGAGTCGTGATCGTTGATTCATTGATTATGACGGTGACGCAACACATATGAGTGGTATGTTTGCTCATATAGCTGGATACTCTTTCACATGGCATGCGCTAGCTACTTTGATTTGGATCGCTCCTTCCTTTCTCCATGTCCCCTGACATCTGCTCAAATTTTTGCGAGAATTCATTTGATTCGTGTTCAAAATATCGCCCACACAGTCAATAAGTGCAATGAAGTCAATGTTTCCCGCGAAGCAGGCAGCACGTGGATTCTAGTGCACATCCCGTGTCGCCTGTGTATGCCCATCACCTGACATGGTCGTGGTGACTCGAAATATAAGAACGGCAGTCGGATGGTCTTCGTCTAATTACAGAATGCAAATGAGGGCAGCACGTAGCATGTGTTGGCTATTGCCGTGTGCTGGTCACGTTCGTACACTGTGTACTCTAACGACATACAACGTGCAACATGCTCGCTCACGATGCATGCCCTTGTGTGTTGTTGCATATGCCAAGCGCTTCACGACAGGAAAATATTTCTATTGAGAGGATAGTTTCGCGGATTGCACTCTAGTTCCCTCTATGTTGACAGGCATGGCGATACGAACGCAATAGCTGTCATGTCAATGTTGCACGAGTAGGACTGCGTGTACTAAAGTACGACCGTGGTATGCGATACGCGAACAAGTGACGGTCGAGCCTTCGCACAATATAACAAAAATTTACAGTGAGTCCCCCACACAGCAAGGGCTTGGTACGGGGTTTCTAATCCCCAGTCACGGGAGTTGCCGTTCCCTGTTGCCACGCGGGGCCTGTTGACACCAGGCGGAGAAAACCGAGGCTGTGCATTACGCTTGCTTGGGCTGCTTGCAAAAATGCCTTTCGTCGGATATACACCCCGCAGTACATCGACAAAGTTTTTGTTTCTGGTGTCAAGACCAGACCCGAGACATGAGTTCAAATTCAAATACTATGCGCGATACCATCAACAAGTAGTCGTTCGTTGTGAGAATCGTAGAACTGTGACTAGATGTCAACCATCGAAATCGATGGCGAAATGCAATTTGCCCAGGACTGATCTGTTTTTGTACAGCTTTGAATTGGTTTGCCAACAATTTGAGGCGCCGAGCAGTCGTCAATTCTACCAAAAGTGGTGAGTAGTTGTTGGTATGCCATTACCATTACTTGTGCTGATAATGGATGTCTAAGGGAATTCGGGTTCTGAATATCAATTAGAATGAGATCAAGCTTAGTCTGCATTGCGTTCCGCTCCGATAGATCCAAGGATTACTGAACCCGATATTTCCACAATGCGTTTACACGTCATCAGTGTAGCCATAGGCGAGACCTCGAAATCAAATGTTGTGCGCTATAGGATCTGCAAGTGGTTGTTTATTATCTCAATCACATAATTGTTGTATGAAATTGTCGAACGTTGCATGCCAACCTACGACCGTGGTTTCGAATACGGTATCGAGTCGCAGTTGAGCCTACTCGCTTGCATAGTTGCGCGGCAATGGTATCCAGCCTTGGGCCTTAAATCGAGAATGATTGTACGTCGTTACCAAATCACAAGCGAGACTTTTTCCGATCTCGAATGTTGTGCCGAAAATGTAATGCAGTTGCTCGTTAGGAGAATCAACAGACATATCATTAGATCCCAACAATAAATAACGATCGTGACATAAATTAGCTATTACTCGCCAGGGACTGGTCAATTGATTTTGGTTCAGGTTTGAATTTTCTGCGGCAATCTGAGGCTGTAATGTGCTATCAGTTTTCGGCAAAGTGGGTGAGCACTCCACTGGTACGTGATGACCAACAATCAACATCAGCAATTAGCGAATATGAAAGTGTATACGGGTCTTGAATGCAGTACTCCAACGGATGATCGGGTCTATCGTTGGATGAAATATCCAACTCAATGAGGATAAGCTTAGTTGGTATTTGTAGCTGCATTTCAATAAAGAGTCACTGAATCCGATATTGCCAACTTTCGACGATGTTGTTCCACGTTGTTCGCGTAACCGTACGCGAACTGGATTTTGAATTCGAATTTCACCCGCTGCGCCGCAAGCAAGTAGTTCGCTGTGAGAATCCAACAATTGGGATTATAGTCCATAGCATTAGCGTCAAATATAATACGGGAATAGCCGCAACAATGGTTATGGATAGAGCTTGACCGTTAGCAAACCACCCACTTGATACCCAACAACTCATCAATTCGGGCAAAACCTACCACACTCCAATTCATTCAATTGGAGTGATTATGTGATATTCATTCAATCCAATATATTCGTATCTCGTCATTCATAATGAGCAGACAAGGTTGCTCGAATGAGTGTGAAAATTCCTTCTTACTAATTTATCGTGGAGTAAGATGGCAAGACTCCATTGGATTCTCAAGCCATGAGCCTTGCGTTATTTGGCATGCTCAAGTTTCGCTATGTGCGACTACTATATACATGATACCTTTGATGTAATGGGTATCGTGGCTTTCATGACTGTCCATTCTCGTCTTTAACGGCTAACCTGTGTGATTTCTTTATTGCATGCATCGCCAGCACATTCCTACACAGAATGCTTCGCGTAGCAGTACCGTTCATGTTTATATGGATATCCGAAGCAAGCAATGCGGATGTACATGTAGCAGATACTGGCGCTGCCAACCACCATGCTATCATTGCATACTAAAGTCGAACATGCACTTTGAAAGAGAGTTTAGTGCCCGGCTTTCTGTTCAGTGGATGGGGTCAGAGTCCAAGCTGTCCGATTGTACATTGTTGCCGTACCTTCTATCCAAGCACTGGAGCACATTGAGAACAAGCTTTCTAAAACATACTTCCATGGTTGGTGAACATGCTTTCCCTGACATGATACCATACCGGGGACTCCATCGACATAAATACCTAGTTTATACACATGAGTTAACGCATAAAACAATTACATGTAATTCCAAGGGGCTAGCTGGTCCGCATCCTCAAATTGTGAGATAAGAGCTTCTTGTTTTTGGATCTCAGTGTACCCTTCATGGCCTGACAACTTTGCATAGGCAATCTTTGCCTGGAAAACATTCACACCACACCAATAAGGAACTCAAATTCATCTTTTGAACTTAGTATTTGGGCCCATCCCAAAGGGGGCACACTTGTGTCATGAATTATGTCAACACGCACACCAGAGCTCTCACATGGCGCAAGTACGCAGAACAGTTGACAATTCGCCCACACGGTGATTGATTAAAGAGCAAAACCTGCAATGTATGGTGCGCATGGCCTTGCTCACTCAATGCAATAATATTTGCAAACAGAAATATAGGAAGAATCTCTTTCCTAGCTTCAATCATCATAGGCAACATACATGTCCGATTTTAAATTAAAACTAGCCGTGTCCACTTATTGTGCAATTATAGACAATATGCAATTCCAATTTTTAACGGCAAACTGTACCTTTGATAGACTGCGCTTGAGCCATGTAGTTGTTCCAGAAGGTGGAAGCTCACCTGCACGCTGATTTATCATCAAGACAATGCAAACAATCATGTTGGCCCAAACATACTACCCAAGACCCTTGAAACGATCCGATTCCTTCGTAACGGGGCCGAGAACAGATGGTATCAACATACTTTGGAGTGCATACATAATACAAGGTTTCCAGAACACTCAAAACAACGCATATTGCAGTGTCAAGAATATTTCAGAAACAACATCGCAGTCAGGCAATTTCAAACGACAATGAAGGCGTCATCAAATTTCTAGCTGAATATGTCACGTGATCCAAAGAATCAGAATGGTCATTTTGATTGCTTCACTGTTTGATTGTCTGACGGTTTCACTGTTCCAGCGTCACTGCCTCATTCACAAAAGACTTTCAAGGAACGAACACATACTTTGACATCGGCGTATAGTGTAGCTTGTATGGGTTTGCAGCAGACATACAAACGATCTTTGATGAATAACAAACAACAGCACATCGGGTACTGTCTTGTTCACTGCACTACCCAAAGATTAGTGGAGACCGTACAAAACTTAAACTTGTTTGATGAGGTCACTCATCTTGTCATCCAGTCTGCACACATGTTACCGTTCATAAATGTAGTAATTCAAAAGCTGTTGAAAATAAGTGCAGAACATCATTTGAAAGCTGAGAAAAGTATGCACTTTGTGCAGATCAGACCACATGATCCATGGCCCATGACCTACATATCAGGTTGGTATTCAAGACCCAATATACCGGCTGCAAACCTTGACTACGACTGAGCCCCGATAGGTACTCGCGAATTTCAACAGTCACCTCCTTCTGAAAAGCACCGTCACAGGCTGTAGTCTAAACATGATAGAAGACTTGATGAGTAGAATGCTTCTAACGACTGAAAGTTGTCAACAATCCGCACCTGCAGTGCTAAGCGCGCGTACGGCTCCCACGCGAGCACCATGGATGTCTCCACCTTGCATGCAGTCATCAGCCCGCGCATGAGGTAGCCGACGCGCACCACCATGAACCCTTCCTCCGTGTTGCGCAAAATACGATTCTGCTCGCTCGCATCATGCCCCGCAGGTGCACACTATGGTCAGAGGTTTATTCTACTACCATCCCATCTTTGACATTTTTTCGCAGTCGCTGTGTGTTGTCACAAATTGAAACGAGCGATCGACCTGCAAAAATGTGACTTCCCTCGGTCGAACACGGGCTGCATGCCCTGCGCAGCAGGAAAACTTTGAATGATATTTGCTGCTTATGTTCTGCTATAGGGACCACAGTATACATTCAGGTACACGGGGATGTGCTTGGTACGCAGCAGGCGGCAAGCCATGCCAACTGAGTCACACGCCGATTTCTACCACTGCACAAGGAAACCTTCACAACCCAGTGAAAAACGCAAAAGTATGGTGCTCAATCCAAGGAGACGCATCTCTAGATCTCTGTCAGAATGCATTTATGGAATGGTGTGACATCGATAAACTGGAAGGGCCATGACTTCAGTTTAGGACCACACCTTCATCATTGGGGAGTTGTTCATGTCAAACACGTTCACCTTGGCCAAAGGGGTCCATCTGGTGTCGAAGTATGTGAATGCTATTGCGTTGAGTGCCTCCAGCGTGGGGTTCTCTAGCATGAACTGTGGACCGGTGCAGTACTTGTGTGAGTCTCGCACCAGCTCGGCTGTGAGGCTGTAGTCTTCCGCACACATTGCCTGAGCAAAAGGAAGCAACCAAAGCCAAGTCATAGCGCCATCAAGATTGTATCATGACACATGTATTTGTTATTGTGGTGAAAAGTATAGGTGTGGTGGCCTACGAGTCTTCGTCGTAATAAATTTGAACGCTTGGTACGTGTTTCGCATAAACCGAAATATTTGATGGACTCGAACCTTTCATCTGCATGCTTGATAGGAAATCTGTTTTATCCAGAAACCAGACTATAAATACAAGCATGAATAACAAACACTGGTATTGTCTGAATGAATTTGGGAATCGACAAAAACAGGCTGAAAGGCGAGCCTTATAACCTCTTGAATTGATGTGTCTGATCAGCCGCCTTGTATTTCGACTGAGTCCTTGTTCGGCACGCACAAGAATCTGGAAAACAGTTCCATAAACACAAAACGGAAAAGCTGAGATCAACCTCATTATTTCCAATGAGAGTAACAATGCCGCAGCCGCATTCCACAGGGGCCGGCAGTACGACCACCAGGTGCGTGCATGCATCACACTCTGAAGTAACAACATTCCCCTGTCTGTAACCCACTGTCGCCATAGCCAACCCTGAATTAACAACATGTCCGTGTCTGTCACCCTCTGCCACCCATTTGATGTTGATGTTGTTGTGCGGCGGTACGAGCATACCAAGACCAGACGACAAAGCCAGAGGCGATCCTTGTCCTTGAGGGTTTTAGTTTGGCCGAAATCAAGCAGCCCAATTTTACCTGCAGTCAGCAATCAACAGCCGTCACATGAAGCGACTCCAGTGGCTCACGTCTACTGCATTGTTGTATGTTTGAGATTAAGGGCCCCAACCAAGCTTCTAGATTATGTTAGGTATTGATACGAAGGTTTTGGGGTGCAAACACTCATGCTAAAGGTAATATGTGTGACAACAATTGCCGCAAGTCGCATCTCTCAACTGATGGGTGGATTGGAAAGACCACATTATGGCAAAATCCTAGAAGTCACCCATCATCTTTTTTTCTGGCTGTAGCACGTGTTCAGACGTGGAATTAAGACTTCGTGCCAATAGCCCATAGCAAGTGCAATTGTTATGCTATGAACAGATTGGATCTTGAACTACAAGTGGAAACAACGTATCTCAAAATACACGCCATTTTGTTTACGTGGAAGTCTGAGGAGTGGTTCTTAGCCCTATGAGAGACTCTTCAATCTTCATCCGTACACTTATATATGGAACTGCTGCATGCTTACGTCATTATGGCTCCATGGTATTGTGTTGGACTGCAACCGGTAGAGTTAGAACCTCCGGGCTAGTCGGCGGAGGCTACTGCATCAGGCAGTGAACTGTTAGGGCCAGGTTAGATGCCCAGGAACCAAACCAATGGGTGACACTACCCCCATGAGCACTACATATAGATACATGCACACGATTTGCATGAATATAGCCGGCATGGTGGGCAGAACATCAACTTGAATCGCAAAAGGTCTTGAGCTCTAGCCCTTGGATGGGTCGCTTCTACTTTTGGCAGATGATCAATCAATTGCCGCATGAACTCCCCGGGTCACCACCCATTCATGAGTCATCTTGTTCTCAACTTGGATCCAAGATCAAAATTTCGGGGTTTCAAAGCACACTATGCCCGAGGCTGCAGCATGGATTGCGCAGGCGTCTACAGATTGTGCACTTGGACTCGATCCCGCGCACACCATCCGCGAGCAGAAGGCTTTGAGGAGGCATGATAACAGCGAGGATGATGCGAATACGATTTTGGCGAGGCTTTAGAGCTGTACAGTGTCAGTCATTCCGAATACAGCGGCAAATGTGCAGGAGCGCATGTCATGTGCACGTGACTAGCCACGTAATCCATAATTGGAGAGCTGAGAAGAGACCTTGCTGGAAAACCGCACAAACTTTTTGCGGTTTTCCGTTGGCCAAGACCTCTCTCAGGTGAAAAACCAGATGTGGAGTGTGGACGCAAATAGATCAAGCCCTGTGCAATTGAAGGCGCTGCCTCAGACATTGATTTTCAAGAATCTACGCCAGCTGGCGGCTTACCAACCTTTTGAAAGCTATGTTAGGCTATGTGAATTGAATACATAGGCTATAGCTCAATTCAAGCTTGTATCATTGAAACATCCGTCATCGTGACATAGTATTGAATTGATTTGAAGAAGAGGCCACTCAACATAGCTGCAAAGCTTCTTTTCTCCCAAACACCACGCTGCATTAGCCGGAAGGATAAACCGTGCGAAGATGCTTTTGAAAAACAGAAAATTTAGTTGTGGAATCAACACTTACAAAGCTCAGAAGACACTGAGCTTTCGTTGTAGCTATTCACGCTTTCCTACTGGCCAGCACCTCTCAGGTCAAAACCCAACACTCGTCTAATGGATTCATCCGGCACGCGCAGGCCTAGAGAGATCTACTCGACGCTCGAATCGACGAGGGACGTTGCTAACTCTCAATGTCACAAAAGCATTGAGAATCTACAACAAGCAACCAATGTTCATGCACGCCACAACCGAATCCTCAAAAAAATTTGCACGCACCATCCGGGAGCAGGAGGATGTTTCCCGGGTGGGGATCTGTGTGGAAGGTGCCCTCCACCAGAGTCATGTACCCCCAGGCCTTGTGCAAGGTGTTGAAGAATCCCTCCCACTCGCTCTTGCCCCCTTGCCACAGGCCCCTTGCCAGGTGGCGCTCCACCACTTCGGGCGGGCAGGTGGGCAGCTCCCCAGGGGCACGCTCCATGTTGAGCAGATCAATCAGTTTGACGCCGCGCATGCGCTCCATCACCAGAGTCCTGACAACCGTAACAGCAAGCTCTATCCGCTGAACAAAAAACACTCATGTACATTCATTAGCACGGCATGCAAAGCAAAATCAGGGCAAAGTGCGAAAAATCAACTTGCCGCAACCCAGGTACTGCCCTATGGTTGTCCTATGGTTGTCACATACCAGAAGATACCAGCCGTGGAAGTGTTGTTGTCCTCTCGGCATTTTGGTATGTGTTCATACATGCAAAACCATGTATCATGCGATCTAAGATGCTGCAGGCCGACATGTTGGAGAACTTGTGTGAATGGGTAGGTATCCGACTACACATGAAACACACGACCTGGTTGTTATATCTGAGTGCACAAAGATCACGAGACTGTTCTCGTTGGGAGGACGAATCCGTTTCTCAGACACCTACAGTTTAAGGCTGACCCTGTGCAGCAGTATAAGATGGTGCGCAATTAAGTTGGCATGGTTCCCCGCCCCGTGGGTAAGCGCCATGTTCTGGTGTATAGGCAGAAATATCTACACATGGGCAGAAAGGCTGACCTGCGGAACAACACTGTTTGAGCTCGCCCCTTCATTGAGGTACATCCGGGTGGGACACCGCATAACAGCGCGCAAGAAAAAAATGTTTGCTGGCGGTGGAATGAGGACAACAGTGTGCGACCGTCTGCATGATCTTTGTTTGCAATTTTTTTGGGTTTCTACATGTAAGTCCTGAGTTGAACTTTGGTGGTAGATACGCCCAAGCCGAAACTGCTTGGGTCAAGGGACGCCAACCAGAGTCCGAGATTCAAAGGAACAGCAGCTGGGAAATCATACCCAAGCTGCAATTCAGTGAGAGCAAAGTCTCGAGGCGCAAACTACCGACAACGTTCATCAGTAACCTGTACAACCCCCTCACACCATGGCTGCTGCAATCATGCCTACTTCCAAATTTCGCTCCTCACTTTTCAGATATCAGCTCGGGGATGGGTCTTGGCACCACCACCTTCTCCGACAGTCCAATTTCCTCGAACATCTTTTGGAAACGCAGCAGCTTGCTTGCTTCTATTGTAAAGTCGAACTCGTCGTTAATCACGTGGGTGTACGCGCGCATGATGCAGGGCAAATCCGTGCCACCATCCATGTGCAACGCCTGCACCGGCCAAAACAAAAGATGGATATAAGGAATTTGGATGAAGATATAGTATTTGGTTGAGCGCCTTGAGCAATACATACACTTCTAATCACGCAACAAACGGACCACTGAACATTCCGGATGGACGGCAAGAACGTCGCACGGATGTACAAGGTGAGCAAGCTTGGTTCCACACAAGCTTCCCTATCAAGCAAAACTACAGAGAGTCATGTTGACTTAGTGGCGGGGTAATTCACTACACCAGAAAACTATCAAGACATGTGTAACAGGTCCAGGACCATATGATCCAGGGAGAACGGATTGATTCGTCTCCATCGGAGCTTGCTGAGTGAGAAGTATATGCGATGATCTTGAAGCAAAGCAATCAATCAATGGAGGAACAGCTGATAAATATTGAATGGCAAGTAGTTGGTAGCATCTAGAAGGTGTGCAAGCTGTTTGCATTGTCAACTTATTTGCAACACCGAATAAAACTTCTAAACAAAGCCCAAGGCTCCTGCTAGGAACTAGCAGGGACCGCACACTGTTCTGAAAGAAGAAGCAGCTGTTAGATTGCACATGAAGCAATGTGCGTGTGGCACGCGGCATACTCCATAGTTTACCGCAGATATGTGTTGGAGAAAAGAGACAAACAATGGTGTTCAGGAATGCCAGACAAATCATTGGTGTTCATGTAAAAGAAGGGTACACAGAATTGCGAGGCGTACCAAGCATCACATAAGGAATAAAGACCCAGAAACATAGAAGAGTGTCAGGCACACAAACGCTGTCCACAACAGGTTGAGCAGAGTGTTCCCAAAGAGACTCACAACAACGTCCTCAATGAATTCTCAGGAGTGGAATTTGGTGCGCAAGTGCTAGAGCAAAGAGAATCACAACTGAATCCGAACTAATATGCTATAATAAGCATTGACCAATTGGATGAGCGTAGCAAACGGGGAGATGTGATGGACAGAAGAACTAAGCAATCAGTGCCTTGTAGCTCGAACAAACAGGACTGCCTAACATGCATTGCAGGTGTGTGTGGGGAAAACACTTGCCTTGAGGATATACGTTGTCTTGAGCATGTTGTATACATCTTGCACCATCTTGTCCCTTTTACAGATCTGAACCTTGATGGCCACCTCGCGATGGTCTTTAAGGGCTCCGAAATGAACCTGATAGATACATCAATACATACGCACCTCAATAAACAGTTGCATGGGAACATCAAACCAGCTTGTTCGTCATCACCCTCGAAACGATTTGTCCGACAGCACCCATCTACAATCCACTACCGAAAAGCATCCTGATGGGGGATCCGCAACAATTCCGTTTGCAAACTGAGCAGCAAGATTTGTCGAATACTGTCATGCTATAGATAATGTGGAATAACAGCTTTCGGAATTCGCAACACCCTACAAACAAGACCATGTCGTAGGGTGTAGAGAATGCAAGGTTTTAGGGTGCGGGCTTGATAAGTGCTTGCCCGAGTTCGTGCCCTGGTTCATTGAGGCAGTGCTGGCATGGTGGGTCATCTTATACAAACTGCGTGAACAACTGCCATGATGAACAGATGTTTTTTATCTTCATTTGCTTTGAGAGTGAGCGTAGGTTCGAGGTGGGGCATGGATCAATATTGTGTCGGGCTATGGTTCATCAAAGCCATGCTGACATGGCGGGTCATGTTATGCAAACCGCGTGAACAACCGCAATGAGAAGGGATGGTTTAAATCTTCATTTGCTTTAAGAGTGAGGGTAGGTTGGAGGCGGGGCATGGATCAATATTGTGTCGAGCGATGGCTCATCAAGGCCATGCTGGTATTGGCGGCTTTGTTTTGCGAGTGACCATTCACATTGCCTAGACGATATGTCCACGATGTTTGGTGGCTCACAATTCAAACGATTGCACATTTTTGTCACCATCGCAGGCCGGAACTTGCATGCGGCAAGCAAAGAAAAGCGAGTTGAACCTGACACTGATGTATGCAAGCTCTACGGCAACGCATGTTTGGAAGCAAATACAGCATCCAAGCAAACCAAGGCCATAACATATCCAGCTTGTCACAAGTCCGGATTACGCCACACTGCACGTGGGTTGTGTGTATGGCCATGCTGCGCACCTGGGCCACGGAGGCTGTGGCGGTGGGGAGGGTGTTGAAGGAGGAGAACATCTCCCCCAGCTCGCGATTGAAAGACGCCTCGACAAGCTTCATCACCTGCCAGAACCACCTCCACAAGCAGGCTTGCGGATATAGAAGCAACAGTTCCTAGGAAGCAACACGATGTGTCTCCACACTGTGCGCTGGGGCTCGGAATGAGGCCGTGGCAGAGCCGCGGGAGTCTGGAAGTTCAAAAGTGTAAACTCAATGCAAAACTAACGCTGTAGCACGAGGGCAAACATCTTTGATCTGCAGCGCTCCTTGGATCTGCGGTCGCCCTTCTGACATGCCGTTGCCATCCTTCTGTGCTGTGAGATGTGGTGGAATATTCATTCCTGGTGAGCCTCACATCGCTGCTCTTGGGATACTTCCTAATATGATCGCTAGTCATCTTATTTGGCACACAGCTATGAAGACTTCACTTGGGGCATCCGGCAATGTAGCTGTTCGAGCATGGTGCAGCAACTATACATCAATCTGCGATAACCAGGTGCTGACCAGGTTGCTTGGCTGGAAATTTTGCGCATTCAAGGCCTTTTTGAAGGTTGTATCAATTCTCACAATCGAGGCTTGCTGATCTCGTTGGAACACCTACAGCCAACTTGTCATGTGCTACCTCAAATTCGCGCAAACATGGACAGAGCCATCTCCACCATCACGCTTGTGACCGAGCTGGATGGTACACAGCTTCCTGCTCAACTTGAGCTTCCTTGGAGGCATGTACTGCCTCACACATGTTATTGGGATATTTTGCGAATCAAGC
>NHOP01000661.1:0-13588 GCA_018697155.1 Pyramimonas parkeae | reverse complement strand
AGTATGGTACACCAGATGTTCCGGCACACAACTGAAGCTCTAGGAGACATGTCAAAATCAGTATTTCTTTTCCTGCGGGCATTCAAACCGATAATCTAACGTCGCTTTTGCATCTATCAAACAATAACGACTTCTTTATTGGGTTGACGCATATGCAGTTTGCAATGCGAGGTCAAGGCCTTCCAACTTAACCACAATCAATGTACTGGAACTTGGATCTTGAGTGCTTTCGTAATAATTGCAAGTCATTCCTTTTATAAGTTGCCGGTGTGATCAAGAGTTCAAATGAATGAATGAATGATTGCACAAACAAAACGGACTGCAGAAAAGCCATCCAAATATCAACTCATTCATTGTGGAATCCAAGTGGAGTACAAATGTTTTATTCATGATTGGTATGCATTTGTTTAAAATCCAATCAGAATATGTTGGACATTGGAAAAGAGCAGCGTGCAAATGTTTTCCCTGCAGCCTGTGATTTGATTCTTTATCCAGTACCATCTCACTGCTGCAGGAACAAGAGAACCTACACCTCACGACAGCGGCTGCAACCCTGAATATGCGATCAAGCTTTGAAAGTGACGTGTATGTATGGGAGATGAAAGTCATGCATCGCACATGGGCTCGGAAGTTGGATTATGGTTACCATCCCCAACAAGGTTGGCTGAACATGTGACTAGAGTGACAGACAGTGTGTTGTTAACCATTGAGTTAACTTCAACGAATGATGTTACCAACGCCTTTTTCAAATAATGAAGTAACGCAATTGATCACATTTATTTTGCAAGCTTGGAACCTGTCTCCAGGATGTTTTCCTCAAGCGATTCGCACACCATCACATATCAACACACGATACGAACCTCTTCGATAGCGACCATCGCAACGATCTGCCCAGACCTTCATGGTTCCCGCGACGATTTTCTCGACTTTGAGGGAAAGTGGGATGACCGTCGCCGTTCTTGTTCGTTCGTCTTCTTTGATGCCCTATCTCAACAAGCGTGCAAGTCAGATATAGATAAAGCACATGGCTTTAAACTCGCTGCTCGCACGTTTGACAATATACTCACACGTACCTCCAAGAACGCTCGATCAATCAAATTCAATTGATCAAATGCATGCGAATTGCACCTTCGCTATGATTCAAGTGCTCAGGTACCCTAAGAAGTCCAAGGCTCAACATATTCTCGTTTACAAAAGGCTGCGGTGCACACAGTTTCACGCACTAGTGTTCAAATCCATGCACATCGCCCCAAAAAACACTGCAGATTAGATATCGAGAAGGGTACACACTTTTGAATTGAATATACGACGCACCAAGGTTCTTCTCACAGGGCAGTTGCGATAGTTATACATCCCAACTGCTCGCAAGCGGAAGATGAGATGCAAGGGTGGCACGCGTGGCGGTTTTTGCCACCTCGGAGCATCATGCCGGTGAGGAAAAAAATGGGGAAAAAACTTTGGAACCACCAGCATTCATGGTGGTTGATTAGGCGGTTGGTATGATCACTAGCTAATCGAAGATGACTGGCCAGCCAGCATGGCTTCAGATTGCGAAATCGTCAGCCGATGCAGTTCGAGGTGATGGCTCGAACCCAGGACCTCCGGGACGAGAACTAGGCCATCCGACATTGAATATGTAGGTACGTTGTCTGCCGAGTCAATGGACAAATCCGTGGACAAAACGAGGCTGAATACAATATGCTGAGAGCTAAAAATACTCTTCTGCATCTTTTTCCGCTCGGGTTCAATAATGGCTGTTTTCCACCACAGCAATGGCGAGTGTCGAAGGTGATTCTCATTCCTCGCCACTCAAATTACCCGCTAGCAAGCGTGGCACGAAGAGTAGAACTTTTTCCACTCCACCAGTTCTTGTGGTGATTGATCGTTTATTCGTCGCACGCCGTAAATGGTTTGCCGATGTCGGATGACCTGCTCGTAAGGGCCACGAATCTTGCGCTGGGAGTCGCGGGTTGTGCCCCGACATGGGTAGTTTCTGCCTCGACCGATAATGTCAGATAATTTCAGATCATCAAAGGCCATGCTGGCTGGCGGGTCATCGTCGAGTGGCGAGTGATCATAACAACCGCCAAAACAACCAGAGTGAAAAACTGTTGGCGCAAAAGATTGGGCCAATGCCACCCTATGGCGTCCATCTCATACTTTGTCCGGGGGAACATTCAACCGCCGACGGGCAGTCTCCGTATGGGGTTGCTAGGTCGGTAGTTGCGCTGGATGTCGATCACAAGTCATCGGACTTTGCACGCATTTTCCCTTCGTGGAGTCTTCGCGTCATATGTTGGGCATGACTAAGTTATCCTTTGATGAAAACGTTTCAATAAATGCTGCCGGTACACGCATCGCCGACACAACACCATCCAATGGGAATAAGCATTTTGGATCCGCTGGATCCCCAAGCTCTTGTGGGTTGGGCTCCAGATGGTCTTTCGATCGGCAGGGATGAGTCAACACTCACAAATCGTGGAGAAGGAATCAAAAAAAAAGTGATCATCAGTGGATATTACATTATCTTTCCTTGATACCCTCTAACTGTAGCCACAAGCGTGCAAAGCACTGGGAAACTATATGTGCAACCATAATTGGTGTGATATGGACACAGCAACTGCTCGATCCAATATTGTCTCGGGTCCGCAGTGTCTCGTTGCCATCCCAGCAGATGGACATTGGCTGCACCTAGTCAACTGGTAGGAGCAGCGTACATGGCTGGGTAGAGGGCATGACGGTCACTCCTTGCCGGTCCCATGCAGTGAGGGGGGTTCACTGTTATCATTGTATATTCGGTCCATCGTTTAAACAAAGCGGCATAAGGCATTCTTCAGATTTTCGGCGGTCAGTTTCGAGGCATGGCGTTGTGTTGAGCTGACATGTCCAATAGAGACAGCTGCAGATCAAGTTTTAGATTCTTTCATGAAAGACTCGTTCCAATAGAATCTCCCTTGGTATTTTTGTGTTTAAGCATGATATTTTCAGGAAAGCGTCGCCTACGAAGTCTTGCCGAGACCAATGCTGGATGGGATAGACACGACGTGCGTAGCCTGGGAGTGTGCTCGGACCATGGATTTGCAGATCAGTTTGATCAATAATTTGATTTTCAATGCGATATGTTCCTGCCAGCATGACGAATCGAAGATAAGAATTCTGATGTTCAGCTGCCACCTCTGTATGCCACAAAGCTGGCCGAGGTATCCCAGGAAGAGACATTCCAGGGTGATTCCAGAAGATGTACTTGAGCGCACACCCATGGGATGAGTTTTGTGTACTCACTGAAAGTATGGATATGGTCTCACGATTATCATTATCATGCCATGTGGCATGTGTTATGAGCTACGTCTTGCCAACAGCACGCATGAAGTGCTGCTATGGTGTAGGCAGCGAGTTCAGGCTGTGGATAAACAATCCGTTATTCAGAACTGGGACAGGGAGTGAGCACCTACAGTGAGCAGTGCTTGAACAACTCTTGAAAACTTCTTGAAAAATTCTTGAACATCAGTACATCCCAGATGATACAAAGGATTGGTGTGCTTGTCAAGCATAAGACACAT
This sequence comes from Pyramimonas parkeae, assembly GCA_018697155.1. NCBI lineage: Eukaryota > Viridiplantae > Chlorophyta > Pyramimonadophyceae > Pyramimonadales > Pyramimonadaceae > Pyramimonas > Pyramimonas parkeae. The sequence continues at coordinate 10,028 of NHOP01000661.1, read as the reverse complement.
GGATCTGTTGTCAACTGGCAGACTCTCCTGCCGGCTCAAGCTTTGGTTGCGCTCCTCAAGCGGAATCTATACGCTGATTTTCGTTTCAAAAAATGCGGATGTGGGAAAGCTCAGGCTGTACACCATTTCGTACTGTGGCTGTGCGTCAAGTGCAGTAAGTTGATGGCACACCATTATTGACAAATGAAGCCTGTTGACCTGGGAAGGGCCAGCATGGTGCATATTCGCAGCTTTTAAGGCCCTGGCCATGTCGAAAACAACTCCAAGGCATCTTCAGCCCGCTTGCTTGTTTCTTTCAGATATGATCAGGAGTGTGAAGGTTTTCCCTTATTCTAAGTGCAGTAGTGCCTTTGGTGCAAAGGCACTACTGCACTTAGAATAAGTGAAAAACTTATTCTAAGTGTAAAATAAGTGCCTTTGGCACGCGCACAGTGCCTTTGGTGCAAAGGCACTGTGCGCGTGCCAAGCACCAAAGGCTAATTTGGGAGAAAATGAGGACCAGCGGATCCAGAACGGCTTGATTTTGGGGGCGCCCCAAAAAGCAAGAAATATAACTATTGTGCTTTTTGGGGCGCATGCGAGAGCACATTCTCTAGATCAGCACAATTTGTGCGCACTCTGTAACTTGTGATTCAGATAGAAACCGAAAATCGAGCCTCCAGGAGATCCGATTTGCGAGAAATAATTTTCTCCAATGACTACTTAGTACATGTGCAAATGAGATGCTATAAGTAATTAGTGCCGCATGCCAATACATGCGAGGAACTGCTATGTGCAAGCAAACAACTGCAAAACTGACCTTCCACAGAAAGGAGACACAGCCGCTGACTTCATTCATCTTCTCAGCGCATGTTCAGTAGGTCAATGTACAAGGGGTTGTTGCTATTTGCTCAAGCTTCTCTTGACGGCAATGTCGGTATCAATCACAACGCCGTGAACACTGATGCCGCAGGTGGATTGCAGCGGAGACCTATCCCATGCAAAGGTATCACTTCCATACGAAAATTAACTAGCAATGTTGTTGCCGTCCACCCACATACATTCGATGAGGTTTCGGGAATTGACAGGTCCTCAATCACTGCTTGATAAGTTGACTTAATGAAATCAGGTTGTGAACCCGATTGGGGACATAATAGGCATGATCCTGGGTGACCACGCTCATATCGTAATGCATGTCCTGCATAATGAATTTCAACCTGCCAACTCCTCTGTTGAGGATAGGCACGCCGGCTATGGTGTGGAGCGCATTTTTGGGGACATCTTCGTCCCACGCTACAAATAGCCTGACCGCAGATATGAAGTTCCAGGATGAGTCTGAGGCAATGTGCTCCTCCATATCTATGTCGATGGAATTTCGATCCATGAGCACAATATCTTCAGTGCGAGATATGAGTATGACGTTATGAATGGAGGGCAAAACCACCATCATTAGGCATATAGCAGCCAAGTCTTCGCAGAAGGTCAAAGCCTGCAACATTTTGCTTATCTTCGTTCGCCCCTCGCAGGTGATGTTTGCACGCTTGTAATATAGCTCCACGCTATATACGGCTCGTGTATATAATGCAAGCATAGCCAATGTAATCGCAGTAACAGCTAGAAATGGAGAAACAGGCTACGGCTCAAGTTATAGCACTTGGGATATCCCAACGTCACGACACACTCCAGCGTATGCATACATTAACTGTTGCTGTCGTCCAAAAATCTGAAAATGTGCATCACCATCGTCCCGCTCTTCCTCTGATATCACAGGAGTGCGTGCGAGACTAGCAATATGATCAGGCACGTGAGGTGCTTGACAGGGCGCACATTGGATTGGTGTTGCTGTACATGGTACATGCGTGTCATATATGTGTTCATGAATCTTCCGTTCAATGCAGCACTGCTCCATGTGTTCATAGCATTATCACAACAATCGTCACTCACCATATGTGCATGAGATACCTAATGTTCGTACAACTACATCAACGACATCGCCCTGCTCGCAGTTGTCAAAACCATCGGGCTTTGTGTTATGCGCTCACCTCGCAAGAGGGTGGTTGGTACTGTGGCAGCGGCTGTTCTGCCGAAGGATGAGGTTGCTTATCATCCAAGCACGTACATTCTGTCTGCACAGCCATTACAGATGATACGCCAACTCCATTTTCGGACAGTCGTGCAGCTTGCTGCGCATTGGTTTGTTAGTAACTGCAAATTGGCTGAGCAGGTGCACTTGTTGGTCTATTTGGTTGAGAATTGCCAATTGTTTGCTGTTCATCTTTAAACACTTGCTTGTCAAGGCTCTGACTCCGATCAAGCAATCCATTGCCATACGCCAGGCATACAGTGAAACTTGATCTTTTTAACGAATACCACATCATGAACGGCACACTATGAGTTTGTGAAATGACACCATGTCTCAACAGAATGATCATTGTATCAAGGGTTGACCAGATGGTATTAGGGTTCTGTCATGTGTGCATTCAAGGTCTTTTACAAGAAAAGCATGCCCGCGAGGGGGGTAAGGAGTTGCAGAGTGTTTCGCATAAGTCCAGCACATTTGCCCTCAAACTTACTGTCCTCCATGTCGGGTTGGAGGATGCGCAAGTTTGAACATAACGGATTGTTGAACTTAAAAAAGCTCCAACAGTGGTAGTATCCAAGAGTCTCTTTGGCCATTAAGGCCCAAAGTTCCCAATGTTCCTGGATCGGTTTTGCCTGTGCACCCCTGCATAACCAACTGTGTTAGCACAAGGGTCAAGCCATTTGGATCGAAATACATTCAATTCCGCCGCAACCAGCGTATGAATAAACGCCATCTTGCCGTCTCGTTCAGGACAGCACTGTTGATAATCTATTTCCGATGAGGGGCAGTAACACACATTGTGATCAATTCACATAATATTTTCATCCGTTTGTTGAAGAACATGTCCACAGGGGGACGAATCAGCTGCACAGCCATTGACTCACCATAAAACTGCTATTATTTTCCAAGGTTGAGTGATAGTGACTTTGGGATCCAGATCACTAGGGCATAGTCCCATACGTATAATTAGTTGGACACGCTCCAGCAATAGGGCAGTGGTATTGTTACTGCGCGCCTAAAGGCAAGATCCGTTTCCAAGGTAGATTTGCGCCTGCGCGGTGAGATTGATAACCATCTGGTGACCCGCAAATACGTCGGGAACACACCCAAGCAAATATTTGGAGACTGATTTGCATGCTGTTTTGTCTACTTGTATCTTGTGCAGAAAGTCTTATAATCAAAATAGAGCTTCATGACAAGTGGCCGGTTCATTCATACATGATACCGAAAAAGGTGATTTCACTTGAGCGCAAGGTTTCAATTATAGCAAGCGCCAACGGGAGTGGAATGTTTCCACCTCAGTTTCAGGAATGCAATACCGTCAGCCAATAGGAGATATCGTGTGCGGATTCCACAAGCCTTTTCTCAAACGAGAATATGCAGGAATCTTCATGAGGACGTGGGACCTCCTCAGCAAGTATGGTTACTTTCCTTTTGTGACATAGGCTAGTATGCAAGGCATTGACTGCGCAACTAAGCATAACAAAGATTTACAGCACGTCTGGAGTGCTAGTTAATGTAACATCTGTTGCACACTAAGCGATTAGCGAACATCGAATCGTCCTGGGAGTTCACCTCATCCAGACTGTTTGGACACCGTCCTGGATATTCACTTGAAAAGCTCATATCAGCAGCAGAAGTATGGCCTTCGGATGCGGAGTTGCTCTTCTATCTGTCGGAGCTCTTAGATCTAAACTGTTGTTACATAACCACAGTGATAAACGGATCAAGCTCATGCATGTTCTCGGAGACAAAGGCAACGGATACTATCACCTGACCATGCCGGGTGGCCTTGTTGGTTGGGCGTCGGCTTGCTTGGAAGGTTGCGTGAGTTTGAGCCCCAACATGAGTAGGTATTGCCTGGACCATGACTGTATCGAAAGCCACACTGGCTCGCGGGTTGCCTTCGATTTGCATGTGATCATACCAATCGCCAAATCAATCACCATGGCAACAATGGATAAACAAAGCACGGATGCTATCAACTCCTGGAAGCAAATTCAGAAGGACAAGAAGCATTGGGTGGTTCATGAGCAAGTTGACATGGAAGATCCATGACTATAGCACACAGGGCAGCCAGTCAAGCAAATCACATTGGGATGTTGAAGCAGTTGGGCTGGATGGTACCAATTTGATGCTTGAGGAATGGGAGGCGTCATTCAGAAGACCAGCAACGTTTGTGCGGACTTTGGAATCATCACGTCGGAATAACCGATTATCGTGCAGACCCTAGCCACACAGTTGTCTAGCTCGTTGAGATATTTGGGTTCACACTTTGTCTACATCTACGTGTATTACGACTTCGGATTGTTGCTATCATAGCCATTGGCCATGAATTGCAGCTGCGTAGGCGGCTATAAATCAAGGAGCTCGGCAAAGCCTGGATTTCACTTTGAATGTAAATGATATGCTGTTATTCATCGAGTGAGCTGAACGTAGGGAGCTGGTTTGTGAATCGAACGGTGCAGAATGATCTTTGTTGTATAATGGTCACGGGTCTCCACGACCTGAAACACCAGACAGAATATCTACGCACAGTATTGTTAATTGTTTAGTACAACAAAACCTGTATGAAGAATTCGGAAGGATATCACGTTTAAGAATGAGTAGAACCATCCTTAAGAGACGATCGTAGAACAAGCAGTCAGCTGACGAAGCTGCACCGTGGGTGTAAAACATTGTAACATTGCGCGCAATAGGAATACATGAAACAGTCAAGGTTGATGCTTTACATGTTGAGGCCACTGCACTTCTACAAATGTGACACGCTGATGGTTATGGCCACCTCGCAAATGGTGCTAGATACCGTACGCACAATGGTTGATAAGCAACCAACTGAATAGTACACCTTCAACTCCCGTGCTTAAGCCCTTGACCCAGAGACGGTCTACCCATCACCACAGCTCGCATCAGGAGATGATTGAGTGATCGCTTGCAAGGAGCATGGTGCTACAGCTGTAAAATTATTGACGACACGAATTTGGTAGGGGATATTGCAACGGCAACAACTTGTGCTATATAGCTTGTATTGGCACAACAGTCACGACATCAAGGATTTGCAGCACTCCTCCACCGAAATGAGCACCACGCACAGTTGCAAAGAGCAGCGCTGTTAACCATGATGATGCAACCGTTTGAAGTCTCCCCAAATTTTGCAGTTGCTAAAGCTACCTGCTGTCGTAGGCAGGTTGATGTATCCATGTTGATGAGTTGTCAAAGTCAAACAATCCAGTTGCCTGTAGTACATTTCTGTTTATGGATACAGACTATTCGACCAAATGAGATCCTAATTAAAGTCAACAGCCTCCGCACCAGTTCAAATGATCCTGCCACGGGAAGACATTAATAACTAGTCAAAATCTTATCTAGGCTTTAGTTGAGGGCCGCATTCAACAGCTAGACGCATCTTGGGCTATATACTGCAAGACTCATATTAACATACCCGTATTCCATCAGATAGGAGTCAGAGTCCAGTCAAATCGCCACAGAGGTACATTGCATCAAGTTTTGCTTGCAATCATGACTCTGTTTTAGACAAATATTTACAATTCGTTCATAAACAACTTTCACTCACAATGTTCGCCAACCTGGTGCAAGCTAGAAAATGAATAACATCTGGAAAGAGATGTACAAGGGTTATCCGGTTCGGCCTGAAAACTGATCCATTGAAATTGAATGAGACCTTCGTCTACTCAGAGACCTCGCTTGCATCTTGAGTCCACTTACAACGCTAGTGTATTGCATGGCCACACATGCTCACTTAACTGTTGTCTAAGAACAGCCTGTTGCAGTTTAGTCTTCAAGGGCAGCGTCTTCGTCCCCAAACATTTTTGCAAGGAGCCGTTTTGTACTGTTCTTGGTGCTAAATTTGGAGTTTGTGCGTCTCAGTGTATCTCGATGCGTAGGAGCCTGGGGGGTCTTTGGTTTATGCTGGTGGTGAAACCAACTCCAGATCATAGCAGGCCATCCTTGTGAAAGTGCAGAAGCCGAACCTGCAGCATCCATACAAAGAACAACAAACAGCAGCATCAATGCTCTTCTTGCACGCCATTGTCAAGTCCTAGGATGTGCATCTCATTGTGGCTGTCCAGATAGCATGCAAGTATTTGCGCGTCCATGTTGACGAGACATTGCGCTTGTTTCATGAACTGTCAATTCATGCTTCGAAAGCTTTGTATGTTGATGTACTGTATTCCGTAGCTATACACTGTCTTTATAACTCGAATAATCCGGTATCCCAACACTTTGTCTTGGGATACATGGTCATCCCAGAAAGGTGTTGTCCAAGCCTCCTTCTGCCTGCAGCATCTTGCATTGCGTATAGGGAAATAATAATCACATCACACACTGCATGGGGGAGAATCATCTATTTTTGGCTGCAGTTTTGATCATGTGTTGAAACAGAAAGATTCGCCTGTGTTTGCTGACAAAGAGCTGCATGGAGACCCCACAAATACTTCTCTAGCTGGTCACAGAAAGAAAGAGTTAGAACTATGTTGGGTCTTGCATAGTAAACAGGCAATCTGATCTGAAAAGATGCACAACATCGTTTTGCAAGAACCAGGGACATGAAATGAGCGCGCTCTCTGTCATCTCTTGCTGTGCCAATCTCAGGGCTGATGTGTAATTGTACACAACTGCTACCAAGGCACTCTACCAAGAAGGCATGATTCTATTTGTGCCGATATCTGCACCTTGATTTGTCGTTGTACGCACAACGCGCAAAAGCTGGCAGCAACTGGATTGACGTAGTTTCAACCATTTAATTCCTGTATATCCCTGACATGTGTTGATGATGACCCCCCCGTACACAGTGGGTTGGTTTGGGGCTATTCCCCGGCCATGAGCGCTTCTACTGCTCGTGAACAGGCGGGGAGCATACACGCTTGTATCAAGGCAGTGAGCACCGAGGCAGCACCTTCTCTAGCCTACGATTATCACACACATCATATGCCTGGATCAAGATAGCTGAGTTCACTCAAATTCCGTACCAACTTGTGCGCATTCAGCTTTTATGTTACGTGAGAAAGCTATATCGAAGAAGAACGCCGGCAAACTGATCTCTCTGTATATGAGCAGCGTTTGATGCCTGTTGACATCATGCTGTTTTGATATCAAGAGCCAAAGAAAGCAGTCATAAGCGCATGAAGGCTAACAGATAGCCTGTTCAAATGCCGACCTAGCAGTAGTTCTTGCATTCAAGTATCACTTGATTGCAAGGTTGGGGCTTTGTCAATAGTGCAAGCAGACAAAAATCAATGCCTTTCATAAACTCTCAGAAAATGAACTTTTTGGCTGTTCATAATCAATCAACAATGTTATTTAGTTCCGCACCGTCACAGCCTGTTGGTTTCGATCCAGGAGTAACTGGATGTACGTTATCATTGGTCCTGCCCTGTGGTGCACCGCGCTGACCACCTCCGCAACCAAAGAAAAACATTCTGCGCTTCATGCTGTCTTTTGTGATACTCTTTGAGGAACAAGACAGAGGCGCAAACCTGCGTATGCACCATGGTTTAAGTATTAAGAAATATTTGAGGCACGCCCTTTTATCAACCCTTTCAGTCCAAAACAACATCATGGAACAGTCTTTGGATTGTAGAAACAAACATTGCCTATTGTTTTGCTGTACTGTGTATCTATGTACTTGTCATGTACCATCAATGCCCGAAGCAGCGATTGAAACAGATTCGACAGCAGCATCTGTAAGATGTAATTCGACTTATGGTGGTTTCATTCCCAAAGATTTGAACAGTTTGCGTCTTCTAGCTATATGAAATTCACTTGGGATCGATGCAAGCCTGTAAAGATGAACAAGCGTAAGGCAATTGATATTCAGAGAACATGCAAACTATCCTTATGTTGACTCCGTGTTGTAAAACAGCTGGGGAATTTTAATCCTTGATGAACAATACTCATTTCAGTACATGAACAATTTACATGATAGGGATAAGAGGAACCCCAGTGGATGCCATGTAATGATTAGCAAATCTAGTTTAAGTAATCAGGGAAGTGTTTGCAGCGCTCCAGAAAGTGTAGATTTAGTGTTTTTCACATGTGGACGAAAACAGGCATATTGCTGCAAGACTTAAGAGTGCATGCTTGTGACTAGAAAGGCCATCCCATGAATGAAATGCACGAACAACGGTCATATGTGCTCATTGACATCAATCTCATCACGGTCCCTAAGAACTGATTCAATTTTGCTGTATCTGTGGGTGTCAGACCGCTGTGAGTTCTGTTTCACTTGGGCTGTTGTTCCCGCTTCTGCAGAAAAAAGAGATGGGTTGAAGGCACCATGTGCATCATGCAGGCTCAATAAATGATCCGCTATTTATGGAGATGGGCTCGATGAAAGCATTTATCAGTGCATGACATGTCTAGCAATGAAAGCATATGAAATGTGGAAGGTAGATGTCGACGACATTACAACGGTACGCTGCTCCGTCCCAGGCTTACGACAATTGGAACTATCATTCGCACTTTATAGGATAACATTATGGAAATTCGTTGCACTATATTCTCAATGCTGATGCTGATATTTTCAGGCTTGCAACAACATTTTGCAGATTCGCGTGGCAACGGTTGCGCAGGTTTCAAGAGTACCGTGAACGCAGAAATCCTTCATTCGTGACCATTCGGCAAACCACTCAACTCACGTTTTTATGGTGAAATTATTTCTCTACAACTCTTTTGAAATTCGTTTTTGCATGGAAATATCCGCATTCTCGACTATGCCAAATATTTTTGAAGTTTCACATCATCGCTCGTAGTCTCAATCTTCGAACTCACTGTAGGCTACCATCATGTCCATGATTGCGTAGCAAATGCAGATTGTTCACTACCCTCGCATTACATCACAGTACGCATTTCATTTAACATAAGGTGGTTCCATACGACGAAAAAATGTTTCCGTCACCCTCAACATCTACGCTTCGACATGCGCTCCGTGTCGAGTTTGGAGGCCGCGCGCGCGTAATCGTGAAGCCGCGTAAATAGATATTCAGCATACATGGTTTGCATTCAAGTCTCCCTGCGCAGCTAAACTTTCTGTAGAATCGAGATGCACATCGTGCGTCACGTGCTAGTACAGAACTCTTTCCGGGGCCTCGCTTACCTGCGGTTGTGCCTGCACCGGATGTGGTAGGGTAGCAACCCACCGCAACTCGCGACAACCAAAATGGTGGGATGTAGATGACGGTTGAGTAACAGGCGAGAAGCCCAATCGTCCCATGCAACGAGTAGTTGGTTATTCTGGGAACCGGACCCATAGTATAACGCACGTATGGTAGACCGGAATCCATCGATGGGCAATTCCGTTGCGGGTTTGTTTTGCGAATGTTGTTCGGTTCGATTTCCGAAGCATTATTGATCTGGTGGAGACTATGATCACCAGCAAGTGATGCAGGCAAGAAAGCACGATTTCTCAGGTAGATCGTAGTTTTGGCTTCTTGCATTAATTGCTGCTGGTGATCAAGCTTTCGTACCATGTAATGTGAAGAAAGTTGTAATGGTTACCATTATCATGGCTTGCCAATGTCCATTAGGTGGTGAATCCAATGTGGGTTTGCTTTGTCATTCGTTGGTGAGTACCATGGAGGTTAGCCACCAATGATTAGTTGGCGTGATCATTGTCACTTTGTCAGCTGAAGGTCGTCGAATGATTTTTCGCGATCACGATGAATGTGAACGCCTGGTCTGATGACTCGTAAACAGTTTTGGCGTTTCTTGCGATTGATAAATGCAAGGAAAGCCAACACGAGGACTTTCATCACCCATATCTCTATTGTGTAAGAAAACAGTTCCTTTGGCTTTCCCCACACTGAATGGGAGGGGTGATTTTCCCTTAGAATTGATTTTTGGAAGGATACCCTGGAGGACAAAACTTTGGAACCACCAATATTCATGGTGGTTGTTTAGGCTGTTGGTATGATCACTGGATAATCGAAGATGACCCGCCAGCCAG
>NHOP01000660.1:0-13592 GCA_018697155.1 Pyramimonas parkeae | reverse complement strand
CAGTGCGATCTTGAGTGGTTGCTAAAGCAAATCTTTGTAGCGTTGGTCGATTGGCGTGAGAATGCTCGAACAGTATGGCTGCAGGAGCCCTTCCCATCCACCCAAATGCGCATCATAAATATATAGCAACCTTTGTGTGTTGTGGACTATTCCGTGAACGCCTTGAGACATTTTCATGGATCTCATGTTGAGGGTTTCCGTGCGCCAACAAGTGGTTGTTGTCGGCGCAGGTTCTTGTGAAGCGAGGCACCGAGAGGGCAGGCTCGTCGTCCTACGACAAGCTATTCGAAGACGGCGTGTACAACTGCGCTGGATGCGGCGCTCCCCTGTTTGACGCGAAGACCAAGTTCAATAGCAGCACAGGATGGCCTTCCTTCTACGACATGTTGCCGTCAGTGAAACTAACCATCCAGCCGCTTTATTGCCTTGGGGACTTTGGTGCTCGCGAGTGCCGCTGCAGGAACTGTGGTGGTATGTCTGGATGCGCCGTTTACTGGAATGCTAATCGTGGATTGATAGGGCTTGCTGGTGTGGGTGATGTTTTGGGTCCTTCAGGTAGGTTCTCCTGCTACAAAGTAGAGACGACAAACCACATCTGTCGCGTGCTATCCATCTGAAATGTTCTTACAAAAGACTAGCTGATGACGCCTCTGTTACACGGTCTGTCAGTTAGAAAACCACACGCGGGGGAGGGTCTCTGATTTGCGCGTGGTGATAAGACTCCGATTTGCTTGACTCTTCATAAATCATTTCTTTTGAAACGAAGGTTCATTGACTGACCTAGACACTTTAAGTTGTTTACCTCACGACAAGAGGCTGCATGGTCCGTGTTTTCCATGTAGTATTTGATGATTTCCCCAATCGTATGTGAAACAAATGCACATCACCTTGTAGGACAACCATCAATAGTTTGGTTGATGTTTTACGGGATGTACAAGATTTACAATTACTGTAGTTTTAAGTTTCAACCATCCATACTTCATATTTTTGGCAATGTTCTAGTATCCTACATAATCTTGGTTTCCTGGCGGAACGGAAACATGCAGGATCACAGGTAAATGCGTTGACTCTGTACGGACATGATGTGTTGTGTCCAAGCTTAGATAACAGGAAAAGAGCCTATCTCTTAAATATTTCAGTCAAAATGTATTGAGTGCGAGCGCGTAGTTTCCATAAACACAAACAGGTGTTATTTTTGTGCCGGTGGGTGTCTCAGGGCATTTGGGGCATCTTTTTTCCGATGGACCAATGCCTACGGGCAAGCGCTACTGCATCAACGGTGTTGCTCTTCAATTTCAGCCGGAATCTAATGATACGATCAAGGTGTCAACAGCGTCAAGTTCAGATCAAGACAAGGTGGACCCATGAAGAAGGGCAAGGTGAGATGATCTGGATTCTATTTTGCGACCGTGTTCAGTTGTCTTGCACGGACCCATAATTGATTTTCCAAATAGGAACTAAAAATAGAATACCATTCCGTATGGCGGAAGCGAAGTGCACCATAGAAGACCAATTCTACCTACCAATTCCCGCCCAATAAGAATACACTCGTGCTCAACTACCAAGTCAAAAACATCCGACTCGCCGAAAATACCAATAGTCCAAAACTCTTTGGCTGTATTACATTCAGCCATGTATCTGTCACAGTTTCATCATCAATGTGAACAGCAACCTGTATGTGTCTAGCGGTGTAACGGAGAGAACACTTCGCTGAAGCCCAAATAGATGGCAGAACAATCGCTTGATCCCATTGAGAGCAGGTGTGCAAGTCTCGTCGTTGGCCTTCAGCCAAAAGCATATGATTTCCCTGTTGGTGCTGGATGGTTGGCTTGCTTTGGGTTCACGAGTGGTCACACCAATCGCCCAAACTCCACTCACCTGCAATACCTGAACATGGAACCATAAACCAACACAAAGTCTGGTGGTTCAAAATTGTATCGCATATGCCCGTATGTTGTCTCTCAGTTCATGAATGCAAATCGGGTCTCGAATACTTTTTCATGTCGTTTTACTGAGTTGAACTGCTTTATACATCGGGGCCTGCCAAATGATCAACAAAGGTCGGAGCACCGATCAAGCATGCAGCATTATTTTGGGTTGTTCGGTTGCAATGCTAACTAATTGTCAATGTGTTCCATTGCCACGGATCTCAGGGTCTTTCGACATTTGCACAGTTTATTCAACCAACGCGCTTCGCGAATGAATGTGGCCATCAAGATGACAAATTCATAGTCGTCGGTACGGGATGCCATGTTTGTCGGTGCACGATGCATCTTCTACCGAGGCAGCGTCATTGATGCGGACGATTTGAAAGAACCAGGCTTGCCAATGTTCTCCCTGCTCTGCATGTTGCCTGCATGAACCGTCGTGTCGTTTAAATGAGTGGCCCTTATCGATCTTCTTCCTTTGCATAGCAATCACCGCTGTTGTATTCAAAATTACCATAGCTTGCATGCGCACGAAGAAAGTTGACTAGCGTATCAAAGGGAGGGTTGCATCCATACCTTAGTCTGCATGGGGGCTATAGCGATTGTGAATACAGCAGCTGTGATTCCTATGCGAAGGGGGAAGATCACCAGAAGCTACTCATTTAAATGAGACGACTGTTCACGCACGCAACATGCACAGCAGGGTCATTGGTAGGCTCAGTTCTTTCAAATCGTCCGCATCAATGACGCTGCCTCGGTAGAAGATGTATCGTGCACTGACAAACATGGCATCCCGTACCGACTATGCATTTGTCATCTTGATGGCCACATTCATTCGCGAAGCGCTTTCGACATTTTCACAGCTGATCAAACAAGCTGTGGAAATATCGAAAGACCCCGAGATCCGTGGCAATACAACACATTGACAACTAGTTCGCATTGCAACCGAACAACCCAAAATTATGCTGGGTTCTTGGACATTGCTCTAACTCTTGTTGATCATTTTGGCAAGCCCCGATGTATCAAAGCATTTCAATTTGGTTTAGAAATACGAAAAATTATTCAAGACCCAAGTTCCATTCATGAATTGAGAGACAATGTACGGCATATGGGATACAATTTTGAACCACCAGACTTCGTGTCGGTTTATGGTTCCGGGTTCAGGTATAGCAGGTGAGTGGAGTTTGGGCGATTGGTGTGACCACTCGTGAACCCAAAGCAATCCAACCATCCAGCACCACCAAGGAATTCATTTGCTTTTGGCTGAAGGCCTACGACGGGACTCGCACACTTGCTGTCAATGGGATCAAGTGATTGTTCTGCCATCTACTTGGGCTTTAGGGTAACGAGCTCTCTGCTACACCACTAGACACATATAGGTTGCTGTTCACATTGATGATGAAGCTGTGGTAAGCTACACGGCTGAATTTAACACGACCAAAGAGAATTTTTGACTATTGGTGTTTCCGTCTCGTCACATGTTTTAGACTTGGTAGGTGAGCACAAGTGTATACTTATTGGGTGGGAATTGGTAGGTAGAATTGGTCTTCTATGGTGCTCTACGCTTCTGCCGTGCGAATGGTAATCTATGTTAGGTTGCTGTTTGGAACATCAACTATGCATCCGAGCGAGATAGCTTAACAAAGTCAAGAAGTGGAATCCAGATTATGTCACCTTGCCTTCATTCATGGGTCGACCATGTCTTGGTTTGGTCTTAACATTGGCACCTTGATTGCGTCAATAGACTCAGGCTGAAATCGAAGAGTAACAACGTTTATGCAGCAACGGTTGGCTATAGGCATTGGTTCATCGAGAAAAAGATGCCCCAAATGTACTGAGACACCGACAGGCACAATGATAGCACGTGTTGGAGAAAAATACGCGCTCACACTCAATATTTTTCCACTGATTTATTCAAGCGATGCTTTCCTACTATTGATGAACCTTGGATACAAAAAATCATGTCCGTACATATGGTCAACACATCCCCCGGAAATCTTGCTCGTTTCGCAGGAAATGAAGACCATGTAGAATACTAGAACATTACCAACGATGTTTAATAGAGATGGGTGAAACTTGTAACAACTGTATTTGTAAATCTTGCACACGTTATTGATAGTTGCCCTACAACGTAATGTGTACGTCTCACGCGCGATTAGGGAAGATATACAATGCCACATGGAAAACACACATCATGCAGCCTCTTGTCATGAAGAATACATCGGAAAGTGTCTAGGTCAGTTATTGAAGCTTCATTTCAAACGAAATGATTTACACAAGATGACAAGTCAAGATAGTTGGAGTCATTTTCACCACCCGTACATCAGCGATACACCCCCGTATGTGGTTTTTCAACTGATAGAGCGTGTATCAGAGGCCATCAGGTAGTCCTTTTGCTAGAATGTTTCAGATGTACAACACATGACAGATGTGGTTGTCATCTCAACTGTTTGGACCCAAAACAACACCCAACAGGCAATGCTACCGCGTCGCTTAATCGATCGCGGGCTGATCAGCCAAAAAATTATGGATTGGAATTTGGGCATGCTTGGATCGAGCACCTCCGCATCAAGATGGTTTCCAAACCCGTAGATGGTAGATGGTTTCTGCATGAGACAAGCAGATTTGTTAACATCACTTTTCTGGTTCCGAACATCGAGGTCGTTACCATAGTTTTCCGGCGATGCGATCGCTTGGGGAATACCCGTTTGTGTCGGTGTATTATGGCGATCGCGTCGAAATAAATTGGATGGTCGAAAATTTTACTTGAGGTTTTTCTGTGCTTTCAAGCGAACGCTTTCAGGCCCGCTTGAATCGCGACTATTTAGGGACAGAAGTCGTTATCTAACAGTCGCTTGCGATGATGTTTGTCTTGCAAGCCTGGAGGAGGGGGGTACAGATTCGCAGGCGTGGCATGCTATGTCGTCTCCGAACGGCAATCCGTATTACAGACATTTAATGAATCGGATTTACGAAGAATGGAAAGTATGATCAATCGCGACTCGAATGCAGTGCCGGCAGGCGAACAGTCGTACCGACGAGCCCAATCGTCACATGCTCACACCACCATGCCCACCACATGCGGCATCCGTATGTCCCACCTGCGACCATACCGTTCCACCCAAGGCCCCCCTGGAGCCCGGACGAGCCAGAACGACGTGAGTGGTCTTGGAAGACGTGGAAAATGGAATTCTGAAGTGCAATACAAGCGAGTGGGCCATGCATTTAAGGTACTGTTTTTTAATTTTTAGTTGTACTGTGGCGATTGTAATGGAGGATATGCGTATCCGCAATTCAGATTGCATGGAAAAGCTGGCGTGCATCTCCAACTCCATAGTGTGCGCTGTCTTGTATCGCTGGTATTCGATGGTGATTTTTTCCCGAAGTCGTCGATATACAAGGTTTGTATTTTTCGATTTTGTTTTGTTTCTCCAGCAGGATGACGGATTGCATGGAATAGTAAATGTGACGAGGCAGCTTACGCACAAGCGTACAGCGTGGAGGAAGCTTGAATACAATGCACTAGAACTCGCGAGTGTATCTGAGAGTTTTTTTCGCAAAAAAAATCCGCCAGACGATCGTCTGCTTGGACATCAACATGCGCACATATAGGAACGCTCATTCCAACACAGATGGCACCTATCGGATTATCGAGTAATTGAGAAAGATGAACCTTTGGCGAAAATTCATTGTAATTCAAGGCGTTTGGCGATTTTACAATGTTTTTCGCGTTGTTCAGCGTTCAGAATGAATAGCTCTGATTCAGATTTCAAATATTGCCAAACATGCGGCCAAAACGCTGCGATCGCCAGAGCGCATCTTCGCGACTATCGTATGTACCTTGGAACGGAATTCTTTGGACGCGCATAAAGTAAGTTTTCAATGGTTGCAACGGTATTGAATTCGTTATATTCGTTCATAATTATGTTTGGCTTCGACGCGAGGCTGGAGACTTGGTATCTACAAGGCTCTCATTTTATGCGTTCAGCTATATGCTGTGATTCCAGTTAGCACAACTCATGAAGCGCAAAGAAGCGCTTGCATATCGATCCATTCCTATCTCTGTGCATATACCTGTTTGATTGATGGAATTATTGATTGATGACCATTGATTGATGGATTTGGGCCTCCGTTCAGGTTGCAGGAGCCTTCAGTCCTATAAGGCAGCAGTCAGCATATGAGAGTAACTGTGTGAAATAAAGAACCGTCAACTCAACACACATTATGGATCATGATGACTTGTGGGAAGAAAGCGGTTTAATGGAGGGAATTCTTCATCAGCCCCCCGTCGCTTTGCTGAACAGGTGTGCAACTGACACAGCCATTACAGTGTTGCGACAGGGAATTGAGGACAATTGCTCAGATTCATGTCTTAATGTCAATATGCTCATCATGGTACACCAGGCATTTAGTTGAAGATGATTTGCACAAGTTTAAGATTATCAATCACAAAATCTGACGTCAAAGCGAAAACACCGCATCGCACTTTGGATTTGCCTGACATGAGAACGCACTTCATTGACGATATATAGTGTGTTTTATTTATGGCATCGAACCTGCCAATTTTCGTTTGTATACGGCGTTTCAGCTCCAATCGCACAGCAGCAGACGATGTTGTGTGTTCCAATCACGTTCGCAGTTACGTGGCGTGTCAGAAGCAAACAAAGTGATATCTCCAAGGTTTGTGAAGGATGTTTGGTATCAAAAGTTAAGCGTATTTGGCATTTGATATGTCTTCCTTCTAAATATTCGTTGTCAACTTGTACACACACTTGCATGAGTCTTCCAAATGAAAGTTGTAGTGCACAAGAACAACAACAACAACATACGTCTTGTGTATGTAGAACCCAATTCACGCACATTTCCACGTTCATGCAATAGACAATCTGAAGTCGATTTCGTGAGGAAACATCAGTCAACGAAGGAAACATTGCATAGAACTCGTTTTTTTTTGGGTCTTGATTTACGATGTGTGCTACATCTGGTGCATGGGTACAAAGGCATTCCGCATGAAGTAATCTATACAGAACTTTAGCGACTCGCCCGGCAGATAGGAGCCATGTGAATGTGCAAGTGATGCTGTTGGTACGTGATTAACATTGCCTGCTTACGCTTGTACCACGAGCTCACATTCTAGTTGAGTCTTTGAGATATCACTATCACAGAAGTATGCGATCAAAGTGGTTACTTGAGCGCTTATGATAGTAACCCTTACATGAGAGTCCCTAGATTTTCATGCTTTGACTTATTGGGCATTAATTGCAGGATGTTTACTTCATGCCTGCATACATGATGAATTTTTGCTTAGACCGGTACGGTGATGTTTTGGAACACACACATGCAATTTTGTTGCATACCTTCTTCCCGAGCTGGTAGGGAATACGTAAGACATGTGTTAGTGATCCTTTGCCCTTTTACGATGTAACACTATCCCTCGCTGACGCAGAATTCAATAGTTTTACGGTTTGTACGTGTTCGCCACAGCACGAACCATGGTGAGTACACCCCTTTGGGCTCCCCGACCACATCAAAAAATCTGCTTCACGCGTGCACGCCCGAACACGTGCTGGCAAGAGATGTGATGTTGGGAATGAATCCGCATCAGTCCGAGGACTTTGATGAACTCAAACCAAGCATGCATCAGAGCCCTCTGCTTAGCAATGCTGCCATGTTCAACACGGTAAGTCAGACATGAGTCCTACCCATGCTCGATTGTTGTCAATCAATGTGCTTAACGTTTTCAAGAGAATCCATTATCTGTCCATGTACTGCGATAATGCTTAGTCTCTGAAGAATTTGAAATACAGTTTCCTCATGCACTGCCAGTTGCCAAACTTGACATGGTGAGAAAGAGAGCGTAAAATATATTCCATTGTGTGTCCGTGTGAATGCAAACAGTGTGAATGGTATACATGTTGTATGCTATATGGTCTTCATGCAGGCGTCATCTCCAGCAGTATTTCTCAGCCCCAATTTACTCTCTCCAAGCATGTTCTCCCCGCATGCATGGTCATCAGAAGGCCATCCAAAGGCGATGCGACGTTTGGTGGATGGGCCATCAGGTTGCAACCAGTTGCAGAGCACATTGAAAATCTGTAGACATTTGTGACTTGCACACCCTGGTAACAACAAGGAAATATGGAGTTGTTGCATTTATGTGTATTGCAAGCAGGGTAACATATTGCACCCAGAATATGCATGTTGACCAAACAACCATAGCTGGGCTAGTTCAGGTTCAACATAGACCGTTTATGTTCACATTGGGGTGTGCGTAGAAGAAGAGCTCTGAGGGTTTTTGTACTCTATTTGCTCTTTCGTTAAGCTTTGCAGCAATCCTGTTGATGGCCCTTATTGTGCAGATCTACAATTCAAAAACTATCAACCAAGATGTCTTGGGATGCGCGCTGTGCACAGATATTCCAGTGGCACACACAGAGACCTCGACATTGTCAGAGCAAGACAGCTTTGGTGTGTCTGTCGCGCACACTGCGGATACAGGAATCGACCATATGCAGAGCCTTCGCGAGTTTATTGGACTGGTCGACCACATGGCAATCGAGGAGAAGTTTGGCCGATTGGCTCCAGCTGACGCCTCTCACGTGCTTAGTTGTGCAGTGCCGCGCGCCATGGACAACTGCGGTTATATTTCGCACACGATGCGCGCTCTGAATGCATGCGGATGGACAGGGGAAGCATTCAATCCTCCCATCTCAGCGTCGCATCTTGCCACTGCACTTCGAATGGAGATGGGTCCTCTGTTTGGTGCCGGAAAGCAGAGTGTGGAAAATGAAGTCGCCCCTCAGGTATGCAGATAAAAATTTTCTGGGAATACGCAATCTCACACACATACACACACACACACACACAAGAAGGTAATGCATGATTCGTCGTTTCAATTCGACCACACTGGGACGGAACTTCTGAGGGCAAGAGTTCTTGTCTTTGCCGGCTGAAATGACTCCAGTGTGTTAATATGAGAATGTATCTTGGGCTTTAGGGTTGGATACTATTTGGTATTCATTTGTTTTAACCATCATTCATCATGCGGACCTTTAAGGCAATTGGGACGTCCATGTTTTACAAAATTGACTCTCAAGCCAGACAAAAGCCTTCAGCTGTGGCAGAAACCTTTTGCACAGGGATTGAAAATACAGGCCTCTTCATCATCAAGCTGGTCGTCTATCAATATTGCCGTCTTGTCTGCGCTTTCAGTTCATTCATTATGGCACGGTACACACAATATCACGAAATCCCTGTTCATCAACGGGCAGATATTCTGAGAGTTGCGTGTGCAGATATTCTTAGAGTATTGTATGTGTATACGATGAGCAGATATTCTAAGAGTAGTGTATGTGTACACTAGCGTTTTTCATTTTTCCTGATGAAGAAGTTTTGAGGCCAGTTTCTGGAGTACGACATACACCCCCCATCCATTTGGCTGGAAGCCATGTCAACCGAGTCACGAGTTGAGTTCTACCAGTTCACAATTTAGCCCCGAATATTCATGTGCATTGCCAAATCCGCAAACACTGCACAGCATGATGGGCAATCCCAGAGAGAAAACATTCATCTCGTGTTTCCCGTTGGAATTGCTGGTGATCTTTGCAAATTCATAGGACTTTACATCATCTTCCTCCAGCTAATGGAATTCGCGCTGGGATTGTTTCAAACATCTTCAAGGATTGTTTGTGCATGGAATCATCCAAGGCTGCCAATTAGCTGAGTTTTGAAGATGAGTTTCACACTCAAAATGTATACACAAATGGCAAGCAAATTATACATTGAATGTAGGTTTGCTTGAATCCTACAATATGCGATCTCACCGGTAATATCCCAGGACACTCGGGTTCTGGGTTCCCTTGTGTGGTAACGGAAGTAACCTAGCAACTCAAGTGACACGTCTCCCCGACCTTTGGGTAGAGATTATGTTTCGATACGAATGTTGTACATATGATAATATTGCCCAAGCTCCGCTGTACTCATGCTCACAAGCGACATTTCCCAACATGCACATTTGTATCTCAGGATGTGACTCCTATCCAACAAGTTTCTGAGATCTAAATATATCATTCACTGCCTTATTGAACTATCACAGGGGGGTAGAATCT
This sequence comes from Pyramimonas parkeae, assembly GCA_018697155.1. NCBI lineage: Eukaryota > Viridiplantae > Chlorophyta > Pyramimonadophyceae > Pyramimonadales > Pyramimonadaceae > Pyramimonas > Pyramimonas parkeae. The sequence continues at coordinate 3,556 of NHOP01000660.1, read as the reverse complement.
GATGGATTGTTACTGATGTTGGTGGGTTGCAACCTTGTGATCAGAACAAGAAGACAAAGCGGGTTGGCCAGCAGCTCACCCTGGAAGACATAAAACCGTATTTCCAATTGAATATTGAAGACGCAGCGAAGGCTCTGGGAGTAGGGCTTACCATGTTCAAGAGGAAATGTAGGAAAGTAGGTATTCCTCGCTGGCCAAAGCGAAAGGTGAGATGTGTGCATTCATCTGTTGTGAGTCTCCTTGGCATGAAGCATGTCTCAACTGAAAAAGGATGACAACAATTGTTTCAGTTGAATTTCAGTTCTTTCAGCATTTCAGTGTGCCTGATATATTCTTTGGGGGGAAACCGTACATCCTCTTGCCATATATGATCATTCCACAATCTTGGAATATATCATGTGGCAAGAGGGTCTGTCAGCATGCAACTTGCTTCTTGCATTTTGGCTTGGGTTTGTTTGCATGTGTTGCCTCTTTCACTCACAATTTATCTGTGATCGCATTTGGGAGAAGTTCTGAATTCGTGTTTGTGATAGGTAATGCTGGAGATTGCGAAACCTATTTATCGCTTGATTTTGCCTTAATAGGAAGGTGCTCCATACAAGCGTCATGGGATGAGTCCCCTTAGATTCCATGTTGTTTCCGATTTTGTATTTTCCCTTGTTGTACTGGACCTCCAGGGGCATGTGAGCTTGGATGCAATCATTTGTTAAGTTGACATCGCTCCCCGTCCTTTGAGAATGGAGCATGTCAAAATATACTCAGTGTCGCTTGTGTCCTCGTTGCTGTCATGCTAGCTTTCTTCAAGGCGGCTGTTGCATGTGAGAAAGCCAGGTTTTGATTTTGTATTCGCAGTAGGAGTATGCCCATTGTTTTGATCATCGTGGTTAGTTCTTGTTTTTGCAATGCCCCTTACTTTGATGATTGTTAATATTGAGACATTTCAAGATGAGAAACGGCTTTGGTAGCTTTTCACACGGAAGTCACAGGCAAAGGATACTCATAATCTTGTTTTTGTGATAATGCGTGGTGACAGTTGGACAGCGTTTGCAATTTGGGAGGCAATCTAACAACATTGTCATCGAGCAACGACAATGTACATGACAATGAGCAGGTGATCCTTTTATCAATATTTTGTCATTCTTTGCTTGCCAAACCTGATCACACGACATGGAATAACTTTCGCGCCAGCATGCGGACAGCCAGAGTTCTAGCATGCATGTGATAACTGATATGTCAGATCATTAGTGATGATGAACACATCAGCACTCACTGATTCTTGACCATTACAGCGAGGCAAAATCCAAGTTGGATGGCAAGTGTGCCGTGAAATGCACGAAGAGCTGCTGTACAATCCGGGTGTGGACTTTACCTCATACTTCAGAACACTTCGACAGCAATGCTTCAAGGTGCGACCACCAGACATGTGACATATCTGTTCTCAAGTTCAGCCCAGTTTTAGGTACAGTTTCCAATTCACGAGAGCAGTCTCAATTCAATGTAAAGTTAGATAAATTGAGTCAACACTCCAGTTATGTTTGCCTGGTGTACCGACCTGAAAACAGCATCAGGTATCATGATGCTCTCCTGCACCTGTTGGATATGCGGGTTTTTACATTTTGGATTTGCTTTTAGTTTTCCAAGTTTCGTTTTTGCCTGATGCATTTAGAACTGATAACAAAGCTTAGATCGACGAGCGTATGGTAAGGTTGGCTAGGTGGTTCGTTCAATTAATTGCTGTACCCGATTGATTGGCCAGCCAGCATATAGAGGCTAGCAACTATATTATTCAACCCAGGGTGCGACATTCAACTCAGCAATTTTGTAAGCTTGAGCCAAATGATCATGCATGTTGTAGTACATCGGTACTTCGGACGTTTTCTTAAGCGCTTTAATAGACGTGTTGTGGATTTTGGTTGATGCAGCTGAAGTACAAGAGCAAACGAGCGTTACAGTCAAAGTTTCCTGATCAGCAAAGCCCGAAAGGGAAGCGCAAGCGTTGTGACGATGATTCACTTAGCAGTTCAGAGAGTGTTCCAACGCCATCCAAGCCTACATCCAGCTCCGCTTGCCAGTTTATTTCAAACTTTGGTGCTGCGCCACTCCCGTTATGTTCTGAGCCGCATATCTCGTCATACGAGCATTTTACTTCTTTGCTGGCTGACGATACTTTGTGTGTGGAACGTGGTGGGCGATTCTCACCAGAGCTTCTTGACCAAATGAACAATGGGAGTGCAGAAACAGGAATGGATGATGCGTACTGCGTGCCGTTATCAGATTCAGACAGCCTGGATAATTTAAACTTTGTGCTTTGATTAATTGATGCTACCTCATATACATGTCAGATGGGCAATAGTCAGCGTATGCAAGGGTAAAGCGACAAAGAACAGGTGATGCTGTGTCAAATAGCGTAGGATGAAGCAAGACATCATTCCGGTACAGTATGTCTATTAGACCATGCGGATTGTGGAGATTGGTATATTCGAAGACCATGTCGGATGGCGTTATTGGTACCGCTACGGCTTTCTGCTCGGGGAACCGAGTTCGAGTCCCGACATGGGTAGGTACTGCCCATGATGGCTGTACCTACCTGATGGCTGTAACCATCAGTCGATGATAACTTCAGAGGTCATGATGGCTGGCGGGTCATCTTCGATTAGCGAATGAATGATCATACCAATCTCCTACACAACCACCTGACAACTTAAGGTATGTGGATATCAGAATTGGGTGGTGGATTGTGCTAGCGTAAACTCAAGTAATGGAACGGTTTACCTCTACGCCGCTTATATTGGCCATTGTATGGTCTGAAATCGATCATACTAATTCATAAGATCAAATACTTGTTCTATTTCTAATGTGCCTTTGCAACTCAGGCTTAGTGGCTAGCAGCTATTGCTATGTAGTACTATGCGATATTCTAGTACCATCACACAAGCCTCTGTGTAGTACTATACGATATTCTAGTACTCCCACATAGCAAGGCCCCTTATTCTGAATGTTTCAATTGATCTCTTTATTCCATTAACATCTCCTTGTCTTGTAGATGTTTTTGAGTGAAGTACCTGTGTTTCACTTTATCGAGTGGCTTGGTGATAATATCTGCAACATTCTCTTCTGCGCATATGTACTACAGCTTGATAATACCTTTATTGCTGTACTCTCGAATCATGTGATAGCGAAGGTCGATGTGCTTCGATATCTTGTTGGTAACTAGGTTGTTGGCCACGAACAATGCCCTATGGTTGTCCACATGCATGTTCAATGGAAGGTCAGTCTACAAAAACAAATTCAAGAAATGACAAAGTCCCAACCCGTCCTTGCAGGCGTCAGAAACTGCAATATTTTCTGCCTATCTGGATGACATCGCAACAATAGGCTCTTTATGAGTAAACCAAGCAACCAGGCCACCATTCAAATTAATCACATTGCCAGAGTAGGACTTTCGGTCAACGGATTCCCCAGCCCAATCAGAGTCCGAGTATATATATATTGGGAGATGACCCCTACCAGTGGGGCGGGAAGCCACATCAACTAATCAAACAGCACAATTCCATAA
>NHOP01000659.1:0-13607 GCA_018697155.1 Pyramimonas parkeae | reverse complement strand
GCAACAGTAACTGCTCGCTTGACATCTCGTCTTGGCGTAGTTCATTACTTGAGCACAAGCAGAGTAAGGTACTTTTCACATAATACTTGGAGTGTTGGTTCCAACTCAAGTGTGGTTTGAGAAACTGGCATACCCAAGGGGGAGAGCTACCAGGGATCAATATAAGTACCGCTCAAGAAGAGACGCCTTCTGCTGCAGCAGGCATGCCATCGACACTCCATCTCGCTTGTATGAGCCGGCGCTCTGCCATCCCTTAGTATGGTGGTTTTGTTTGCTGTAAGTCGTCGTATCCCAGTCATGTTGCTGTTGCGAGGACATACTGTTGAAATTTTCTGGGTGTAGAAGGTGTTCGTCCAGCTTCCCTGAGTGGTGGTGAGTGTGTCTGGCCAGTTTCGAATACTTGGCTTGTCTGTGGATGACACCTGCTTCAAGCCGTAGACAACTAGAGATTGTAAGTCAAAGATCTTGACTTTCAGCTTGGGCTCGCCTTCGCATTATCAGAGTCTTCCTCGTTTTTCCAGTCGGGGGTCATCATCGGGCCAATTTTTCACAAGGATACAGCCCAGGTTGGAGGCGAAGGTTTCTTTCTCTTAGTTTGGGAGGGTCTGATTGCCATGACCATTTGAGTTCCGCGTGGAATGTATGTTGCGTATCAAGTGACCCATCATGCCTAACAAAAGCTATAGTATGCCAATGACTCGCCAAACTTGTCTTAATGTATGTATAACTGCAAATGTCGCATGGCAATGTTGTGGCTGTTGATGCGCAGGTCCGAGATTGTGGGATGCTCGCAACGACCAAGCCAGTAGTACCATGTGTCTTTGTGTTTTGGCAAAAATGTTGCAAGCACATGGCGGCAATGTGGGGTTAGTACCTTGTTATCATTCTGAGAATGCCATGTGGCGAGGAACGTGGTTCAGTCGAACAGCCTGGTGCAAAGAATGAGTTGAATCAGTCCATTTCTCCACGTGTTTCCAGAAACATTTAGATGTATCTTTTTCAGGCCTACAGCTCATTCAGCCCACTTGCTGGAGATGTTAGTTCAGTATTTATGGGCACGCAGTACATATTGAGTAACTAGCGGTCTCATGTCTCTTGTTGGGTCATGTTCTTCACCGCTGAGATTTGGCCATCTGGCAGTGGGACGGTGAACTGACATTGGGCTTTGTCTTCAAAGGTGTTACCTATGCTTAACGTCCCATGTGGATCTCCAGTTTGCAGTCTTTATACTGCGTGATCCGCCATTTCATTACCTTGTATCCTAGTGTGGGCTTTGAATTCGTGAAAGTGAGCTGGTCTAGATACGAGAGATACACACTTGGCAATCCTGCATACTAGGTCATTGTGTTTATCCTCAAATGTCCACAGAGCATGGATCCATTTGTTGATATGGTGGAAGGATATCAGGCTACCTGCATATATGTCTGTCGGTTCTATACCATGGCAGATGGCCTAGTTGGTGTAGAGCCGACGGCTTCCTACGCGGCAAACCCGAGCTCGAGCCCCGACATTGGTAGGTACTGCCTCGGCCGATGATTTATCAGTCAATTCAGGTTGGCGAGTCATCTTCGATTAGCGAGTGAACATACCAATCGCATGAACAACCATCATGAGCATTGGTGGCTCCAAAATGAAACCATAATTTCAGTCAGCCGTGTGTTTTCTATTGCGCCCACAATAGCTGTAAGTTCACCTCTAAGCACCAGTTGTCGGCCTTCCACTTTGACTTGGACAGTAGTTTGCGTGTCTTCTCAGTAGCACGCGCCACCTGTGTTGCCACTCGCCATTTGGGAGCCATCAGTGTACACACAGCTCGCCTTCGGGTGAGGTAGGCGTTGTGTAATCGCAGGGGTGCCGCATCCTTTACGTTTGTTCCATGAGGGGGTTGCTCGAAAGTTTCGAGCAAAATATGTACAAACAAATGTACGACGGTTCGTGTCTGTAAAACAGAATGAGTTTGACCTCAAACGAGTTATCGCACCGAGAATCAATCTGCCCTCCCAAAGACTGTGCAGCTTCGAGGATCCGAGTGGTCGGAGAGTTGGTACAGTATAGAGCCGAGCCTGCCAGGTGAGTAGTTTCAAAGAGTTTCAGCGCGCGCCGTTTCATAGTGCCTGAGTGGTGGTGCTGGTAGTTCCCGTTGTCCGGTGATAGGGATGAAAACGTGTGCTTGTCAAAAGATGCAATTAGTCTGCAATGTGAGTGGGGTAGCACGCGCATGCACCTTTCATTCTTCCATCGTGGGAAGATCGCTACAACACAAAACGGGTTCTTTTTAAACGATCCCGATATCCCCCAACGGGGAGACCTTGCCATTTCAAGTGAGGTGTACTCAGGGTTGATAGACGCATACTCCAAACCTGGAGGAGTATGCATGGAATTCAGCTCCAAACAGGCAATCTCCTTTGTGTGCTTAGTAGTAGCGGTTCAAGTTTTGGTCGTTTAGATGGGAGGCGAACAGCTCCCTGTTGATATTACAGTATTCACAAAGGGCTGCTAGTATCGGGAATCTAATGGACCATTGGTTTTGAATGTACACTTCTCCCTCCAAGGATCGGCTGGCTCCTGGGGGGTATCTTCGCAGCAGAAGCGCAGGTTCGTGTGGGAAGGAGGATAAGGACATGTTGGACAGCTGTTTTGACGAGTTTACAAAATTGGCGAAGAGAAGATACACAGCTCTCGGACAATTGGGTAGCCCATCTGCCCATGGTATCGTGGATCGAGATAATGGTGTTTTGGTGAGGGGGATCTTGTCACCCGCATCCGTTCACCAGTTGGGACTATGTCGTTGTCTGGGTGAACCTCTGTCAAATGCTGTAATCCCACCTGTTAAACAGTGGGTCAGGTCTCTTCTCTATGGAATTGTTTTCGAGCTTGGCCTTAGTATTTTCTAGCGATGTCAGTTGGTTGGAGTAGCTATTGCCGCAGGGGACCGTCAGGGATGAGAGTAATGAGAAGGGCTTCCGGATCATATTGAAAAAGGTCCGTTTATTTGTCACCTCGGTTGCTTTCTGGTGTAGAGCGGAGGACCCAAGGAAGTTGACCTGTTTTCTTCTTCAGATTTAGGTGAAAGGTAGAATACAGGTAGATAATTTCACCATTCACGTATGCCAATACTTGTAATTTACAACCAATAAGTTAACCTAATCAAGCCGGCCAAGGACTGCGCGACAACGAACCTGCCAACAACAACATTGTGGCCTAACTTCAGTGAATATCGACGACGAATGCTGTGTTGAACACATGACATTAACACGATCATGCACAACGGCTGGCTGGCCAATATCATCGGCACACTCAACTTTCGCTGACATCAACCCGGAACTACAGCGACTCCTGTAAGTCCACCTGATGGGCTACTACAGAATCCTACAACGACAACTAGCTGTTTTGGGCGGACTAATCAGGACATCTACAATGAAATATCTGCCAGTTTCCAGGGAATCCTAGATATGAGCTGGTGAGCAAAACATCATCAACTGCACCGACTGGCGCTCATGACAAATTTTGTCTTTACAACAACAAACCAGAAGCACGACTCATGCAAGACCTGCAATGACATAGCAGCCTTTGCCGCCATGCTTGGCGACTGGCTGGGTAGCTGAACAATATATGCACAAAACATCAGGAAGACGACATTTCGAGCGCTACCAAAGAGCCACAACTAGCTAATGGCATATGGTAAGACTGTTGCATCGCCATATTTGTGAACTTCGGTATAATTGAACAATTGATTTTAGATTAAAGATAGGGGAGGTACTGCCTTGGTGGTTCACACTTGTGGTTTATACTTCCTGGCGTGAACGTGCCCTGCTTGACAATAGGTATAGGCAATGCCCATGGCTGGGGTCTGGTCCGCACATGGAGAGAGTGTACAACCCTTAACCAACCCCCCGTATGCAGGGGTTCACTAATATCATAGTCAATAGGACTATTGCATGTGGGTATGTTTCCTATGCAACCCTTGTTACTTCTGCCACATAAGGGTCGTTCGCCCGATCGATACTTGTGAGATCCCGCTGAAACTAGCAAACCATGTACGCCCCAACCTTCGAGCTGCAAGAAAAGCGGAAGTCTTCATGATGGTGAGATCGTTACCGGCAACCGTAACTGGGGTTAGGTGCGGTTTTGCTGCCGTAGAGACGATGGAAAAAGTTGGCAGGCTCCTGGGTGTTGGTGGGATGAAAACAAACCCAATGATTTCTATAGGGTATGCAGGCGTAAAGATTGGGACCTGTCCACATTTGGCATGCTGGATTCCCCTAAATAATACTTCCCGCTTGCAGCCTGTGTGGACGTTCTGTTTTTTGACAGTTGCTGAACATATGAGTTCAGGTAGGGTAGATTGCATGGGATGTTGGGGAGTGAGAACAGAGTACTGCAGGATGTCAATGATGAATTGGCCTCGAAATATGGCCTCAAGCGGTACCACCTATATCAGATGCGCGACACAAACCACAAAGTCACCTACAGTAGTATTGCATTAGTGGATGACTTAAAAAATGGAGACATGAAGCTACACAAGGATTTTTCCGAGTCCGCTCTTGCAGCTGCATGATCCGGATCTTGCCTTTTGAGCCGAAGTTCAATAACTGCTGTGCCATTTGTGGAGATACCACGGATTGCACAGCAGGAAATGGAAACAAACCTCGCCCACTGGCATAGCACATTCGTAGCCTTACTTCTCCAGGCAATACCGCTGGGGGAGGATGTTGTCTTTGGTTCCCAACTTGTCCACGTTTGTTCGTTTGAAGCTATCAATGTAGCCGCACAGCTTCAAAAGGACCTCTGGTAGTAGTACCGCTTCGTGTGCTTTGTCGTAGATGGGAAACTCAGCTTCGTTTTGATATCTTGAGCAGATTTCTGGTCACGGCAATAGTCCAACTTTCTCCTTGGCCTTCTGATCGCTGCTCCGGGTTGTCCTTTGCGCCAGTCCAAATCCATTGGAGTTGCGCATGCATTGATTGCGTTGGCCAGAGGTGATTCTCCTTGGCTAGAATTCCTTGCTAGAGAGGGGTGTTGCTGCCTACCCATCTGAATACCCGCCCCCTTGATGCAGAACACTAGTGATACAATTTTCTGTATTCCAACTACCTTTATCTATACGTCCAACCACGTTGTTGCACGAGGTCCGAAAGCTATACTTGTGTGCGTTGATTACGCTAGCAGTCAAACAAGATACTAAATGAGATGCATCACAGGGAGACAAAAACAATGAATCCGTCATGAGAGTATAGGCTTTCGGATGCACAAAATGAAGTAGAAACAATGAAGTTGTTGGAAGCTCTCATCAATGCCTGAGGTTGTGGCGTCACCACCACACCTTTAAGGTGCAAGGAAATGCTGATTGAAGATGGGTTGGCTTTTTGTTTAGGTTTTGGGCTGTAACCCAGGACTGTGAGACATAAGTAAATGCTTGTAAACGCGACCCCTATCTGCCAAGAGTGTGTGAAACCCTCCGTGGCTTATGTTGAGTTGTTGGTCTTCCAGCTCTAGATTGGCAAGTGTCATAGTAAGCGTGTAGCGTGGAAATTTCGTTTATTGTTCTTGGTGATATCCAATGGTCTATTGTTTGCCATATGTGTGTGGAGGGGTGCAATCACTGCCTTCTTATGTTCCACGGTCATTTGCTACCCAGCATTCTGTATTCTCTAGTTGGTCACTGGTGGGAGTCTGTCTGTTTCTCCGGCCTTTCTCTTATGTTGTTCATTGATGTCGCAGTTGCAAAGCTTTTGTGTAGTCACTCTGGGAGAGTGCTTTGTTCTAGATATGTTGTAGGTAGGCCCCGGCTGCTCGAAAGCCATGTATGTTGCCAGGTCGTCCGGCCATTGTGTTTGTCGCGTGCGAAGGTATGTTGCCCAAACGTCCGTTAGGTATAGGACCCGGTCTCAACAATTAATGTTGCAGTAAAGTGCCCATATGGATCACATTCATTTCTCTAATCCGTGTCCAAATGTTAATTGCGTGCAACACTTACTTGGGGGCAGTGTCAAAAGGTGTATAGGGCGTTCATGAAACATACTATGCTTCCATCTACTTGCACAAGTCTAAGGTGCATGTCTCCTAGCAAGGCAATGGCTACTTGGTTAGTGGGGATTTGCGAGGCTTTTGTGTACGATAGGCAATGTACTTTTCGAAGGGCTCTCGGAGTATGTTTACAATGGATGTTCCGGGATACTGTTTTACGATCTCATCACTTTCGCATTATGACTTAGAAACAAGACTCCTCATGGCCGCCAGAGATATGGAACCCGAGGGACGGACAGTCTCTGCTGCCTCCACACGCTTTCCTTTTTCCGTTGACATGTGCGGGATGCACACGGAACAAACGTACAGCCGCAGTATTCCCAGATTGTACTAACAAGTCCCGATCTCTTCCTAGTGCCGAATAATTGTAGTTGTACCGAATACCATGGTGCAAGTCACTATCGAACATCTTTGGCCTCCCGTGCACCCAAGGGGTTAATGCAATCTACCCACGTATGCCATGTTTGTGTTTTCACACTTTTGTCCCCGCGCAAGATACGTGCCATTTTGCATAAACTTTTTTGAGCGCATGACCACTCACTTTCAGAAAATACAATCGATCAAGCGCGTGATGCTCTCGATCTGGTGACGAGAAAATCGTATCCAGCTCAAAAACGTATGGCTCGTCAGCCCAGACCGTGTCCAACGTGAATTCGATCTCGTTGACATGGAAGCTACATTTGGAGCGATGCTCGTCCGGATGCTGAGGTGTAGATTTGTGTGATCGTTTGTGCGAATTAGAGACCACCATCTTTATACCGCAGCTTTCCACCTCATGATTTTGTCTGCTTAACACGAAGGGCTTCGCAACTGCAAGCGCCTTCATTTCTGCTTGATTTGGATTTTGCTGCTCCGATGTATGTCGACTCGCTTTCTTGCCTGAACAAGCAGAAACCTCTCGGCCATGTCTCCAAGTGATTTCGCGGCTTGGCTCTACACTAGGCGATAATTCGGTAGAATCCCAAGTTGTGTATTCCCTGTCATCGATAGTTTCACGAAAACCATCTTCAATAATTTGAGGTTTGCCAAATGCCACTAATCCGACATCTTTGGGTCATGCATCGGTGAGTTCTAACGATTTCACGAATCCTCCATTCGTGAAATCGTTAGAACTCAAATGTGCTACAGCCGTGCCCCATGTGAAAATCGGCATGGCTGCATAACCAGGTTCCTAGATGTGGGATGATGCAAGTCCATATTCCGGTACGAATTCTAATTTAAATACCACGTTGAGACGATGGTTGTTTAGGGGGTGGGATGATCGCTCGCTAATCGACAACGACTCCACAACCAGCATGGCCTCCGATAATTTGATAAATCATCGGCCTATATATATTATGACCGGTCGATGAATTTCATCGGCCGATAGCGTTGAATGGATATACTCGTTGTATAAATCCAACGGTAGCTACCGAGAAGGCTAGATGCCCCTACCAATTAATTATGTGAGGAAAGCCACAAGGATGGCTTCCGATACGGCTCATGCAACACCCGGATCCAGGACCATCGGATTCCGCCCCACCTCGGGGGCCACAAAGACCAGGCGCCTTCTTGTTTGTACGAGATATGTGGACGTGAGGAACGGGGACTTATCTTTCCGGGAACGGTTGTCATATCAACGTCCTATGGTGAACCCTTCGTTTGTTGTGGGTAACCTAGGGCGATCAACACCTCTAACCGCCACCTGTCTATCACCTCCTAGCAGGACTCGTTCTCGCTATCGGACGAAGCTTGGGCATAACTATTTGTCAAGCGATTCATGTCGACCGTCCTTTCAATTTCGATCGAATAAGTTCTTGTACCTGTCTCCGAGGTCCTCAGACGGGGCTATCGCCCAAACTTGGGGAGTATATGCTGGTGCCCTCGACAAATGTGTGCTGAATGCAAGACTGGTTGCAGCGCAAAACACTTTTCATCAGCAATTTTCGATTCAAGGGCGAAGCAACTCAATGGTGCGGACAGACTGTCTTCAAATACGGGTGCGTTGTTTATTGCCCAACAGTATGTTCTTTCTTGTATGCTGCAGAACCATCCATTTTGGGGAATTGATGAACCTCTTGTTTAGACAGCTTCCCGAATTTTTTGGGAATCTGGCTCATGCATGCAGAAGCCTGGGCAAGGGATTAGCCAGCACGTTTCGCATGAATCACCGGCTCTGGACAGGCCACCAGATTTCAAACCCAGAACCTAACGATTCGACTAGTTGCTGCACCCACTGAAATTTGGGTGAACGACTGACTAGGTGCATGTTTGACAAGTCAACGCAGATACATCCCTAGTGCTCCTATTGAGCCCCGATAGTTTGGCCGTTCATCGATTTGAACTCGAATCAGTGATACTTATTATTGGACACACTTCTGCCATTGCAGTATGCTTGATTCCAGTGCGTAAACTGCATTTGTTTCCACATCATCTCGCCATGGATGTTTTTAATTTGCAGGAAAATCGTTCGCTCACCAACGCCGTCACCAGGTTGGCCATGTTCTTGGTATAATCGCATATGCACTGCATCAGCGCCGCCCAAAACTATGTTCCAGCTTGGCAACACATTTTGATAGACACAGTCAGTGTGTAACAAATGGTGATGACTGTTTGAGTTATGCGTTCCACCAATGACCGATCATCAACCGCCCTGAGGTTAGTCTTTTCTCTCGGGTGGTTTCTTGTGCCGCTTCTATTCGTTGTTTTCCACACCGGCGCGTACAAGCATCATCAGAGTTTTTCGTTGCTTTTTTGGTGCATGGATTGATCCAACTGAGCTGCGAGGCCAGGGGATTGACTGCAGCTGCACTCGAACATCAGTCGACATGCATCTAAGATCCAGACCCGGCAAGGTGTGCCTTGCCATTGGCCATATTTTTTCCATTAGGTTGGACGACCTGTAAACATAATGGGGTAATCCATTGTATATTTGGACTCAAACAAAGTCTTGGACTCGACAAGTTAATGGACCGCAACCTATTGCCCTGCGAGTGATCTGCGCTCAGCGGACAGCTGCTTTTGTATGTTAATAAGACCTAGAACCCCCCTAATGGTTTGCGCAGTCCGTGCCTGTGCTTTGCATGTACTTTTGCAGAATTGCCTACTTTTGTTTAACAGGAACATTTTGTGAATCATAGCACCCATCAATGTTGCAAATGAAACCTAAATAGCTAGTAGGCGATGTTGTACTCGGCTGTATAATGCACCTTCTCATGTCACTCTCTCACTCATTACTTTTTCCACCGCATTCAAATGCAGGCTCGATGAACAGCAAAGATTCAGAATCGGCCAGAGACTTTGCAGACTCCCTTGAGACCTCCAAGCCGCCAGGTGGGTGCAAATCTCCATGGCCTTTGTAGTTGGATTATTGTATTTTTCTAGAATGGCCTGAATGTGCAGGTGAAATTTGCATTCCTCCTTTTGGCGGGCATACATTCAACCCGGGTAACCCTTGAAATGGTGAAAAGATTGCTGGGCGGGGGAGCTTTGCCAGGTGTAGGCGTAATTGCCCTACTGGCATGCCAATACGATAAACTGCGGTTTCCATGGTAAAATGTACCATGGAAATCTCCATGGCCTTTTTACTTGGATTATTGCATTCGTCTATATCGGCCTGAATGTGCAGGTGAAATTTGCACCCCTACTATTGACGGGCATACATTCAACCCGGGTAACCCTTGAAATGTTGTAAAAATTGCTGGGCAGGGGAGCTTTGCCAGGTGTAGGTGTACTTGCCCTACTGTCATGCCAATACCATAAACTGCGATTTCCATGGTAAAATGTACAATGGAATCTGTTGTTGTGTCGACGATATATCAAGATTTCATCTTTCACAGTATTTGGATGTGCATTGTGCATTGGCGATACTTTCCTTGCGTTCCAAGATGCTGAACATTTCACGAATGTATACAGTGTGTTTTCGATTGCCTGCACAACCACTGCTCTTGTAGTTGCGACATTGTATCATTAAACATGATGCTATGCAAGGTTGGAAACTTTGGCATCAGAACTAACTCCATATCAGCGTTAATCCGCCGTCACTTTGAGTTCCCGCTTACGTTTATGTAGATTGAACGACGTGTTCGTGCACAAAGATCAAGCGCTGGTCTCTGACTCCCGGGTGTGTGGATTTGATCCCCGATACTGGAGGCTTTTGCATCGGACAATGTTGTGTCATCCGCCATGCTGGATGACTGGTTATCACCGATTGCCTTAGGATCATGCTGACCGCCTAAACAATCGTCGTGATAACTAGCGGGACTCGAAGTTATGTGTTAATTGTCCTCTTTGCATCCTTGCTTGTTTCGTTCAATCTACATGGTAAGATATCCTCGTATGTCATATGAGTGACCAACAACTTAGTCTGATATCGAGAAGTTGTGTTTAGCGCATGAGTGATGTGTGTGCGCTCTCACTGGGGACGGGTATACATCTCATAACCTTGGTGGGTGGCCTAGTTGCGAGGGGCTGAGCTTGTAGTACAGGAGTCTTCTGTTTGCGCTGCATCGTGGGAAGACATGGGTAGCTCCTGCCCCTGCGGATGAATGATCATAAGACACACTGGCTTGCAAGTCCACTTTGATCAGCTGACTACATCGCCGTCCTCGCAGTCGCAGTCATATCTGGCATCTGAAGAATCAATTTGAATATAAAATGGCGTTGATCATACATGAGTATTCTAGTTGGTTCAGAGATCTCAAGGTGCACGTTGAAAAGTTGCAGAATCCAGCGTTTACCTGAGTTCGCCTGGCTGCCCACCCGCCGTGTAAGCAACTGGAAACTTTTCCAATTAGGCACAGCGACACGCGTGCGCATGCTGATGTGGACAGTTATGATTGGTCGCAGCCCCCCCAACGGCGATGCCGTGGGTGCCTTTGCTGGCCCTCCTCTCGGTGTACATTAGCAACCAGTGGTGTCGGGCGCTGATATACTATGTCAACAACTTCTCTTCCGACACCAAAGAGGGCGCGGACCCTGCATTCTTGTTTGCAAACGTGGACCTCGGCTTTGGGCCGACGGAGTATGCCACATTAGCCTCATTTGGATTCACCGCCCTGTTTGCAGTGGCATCGCTGTTTGCCGGCCGTCTGGCGGACACGCAGGTGCGTCTTGAGTAGGAGAAGTGTAAGCAAAGTGTTCGAATGGTTGCTGGCCGCTGGCGAGATGGCTTGATCCTCGGATCCTTCACCGAGCAGTGCAATGTGATTACGTCCTTTATATCTCGGGAGGGTTCTGACAATCATGATTCAAGGCGTATTCTGGGTCTTGATGTTTCGTCAGTGGGCTGGCAGTCCAGCAACGAATCACACGGTGACAAGATCCGTTCATGAATTCTCGTGTTGTTACATGGCCACTTATGTGGCATAGTCCCTTTTCAAATTTCCCACGAGTAGCATATGACAGGCAAGTAGTGCACAACAGGAAAAAAGTTTTCTGGGGAACCATCTAATGGTAATCCTGGATCCCTAGCAGCCTCCAAACAGGTGTCCTGCACCGATCATACATTTTGTGGAGATCAGTTCTGAAACACCAAGTGTGCTCATGCGTTGCAAAAAGAACAATTGTTATTGAACTATATCCGTGCCATGACACCAAAGGCTCTCATGGCTCAGTTAGAGTCTGGCTAATAACAACTGACAGGCACCCAAACATCTTCGATGAAGAGGTTTGATCGCATGCCGCAATCTTATTTTGGTGGATATCGATGCCAAGGAATACGGATTTCATGATCATTTAATGGCCGTGCCCAAGGCTAGTACTGTCAGGGTTCTGCTGTGTGTTTGGGAACTCCAATTGGGTTACACAGTAGCGCTGTTATATGATATCTTTCCAGCCAACAGATGTCTTGGTGATTGATGCATGCAATGGGTGTGATCACCCGAGTATTGAAGGGGATACGCCAACAAGGATGGCCTTTGAAAAATGGCCATGACACCCATTGGCCGAGGCAATACCTATCCAAGTCGAGACTTGAACTTGGGCAACTGTGAAACAGGGTGACACTCTTTCAACCAGCCACCCGAAATGGTTGTTATATCCCTACATTTTGATGGTCCACATTGGCGGTGCTCCTGAGAACGCGGTGCTCTGAAGGAGGGCTTGCATTGAATGCACAGGATCGCTTGAAACTGACCGTTGGATCGTGCGTCGCCTTCTCCGTTGTCACCGCTGCCATGGGAGGTGCGCATTCCTACACCGACCTGCTTGTGCTCCGGTCCCTACAAGGGCTGGCCATGGCCGCCACCGCCCCTGCGGCGTACTCCCTCATCTCGGACCTTACACCTCCTAGCCGCCTCGCGTCTGCCAACTCCATCTACTCAGGTGCGTGACTTGCATTCTTCTCTGCAGGTCTGGATCTGCTACGAATCATCAAAGTGTCGTTCTGGTTGATCTGCTTCTTGTTTGTGCTGCGCGTGCTTCAGTGGGGCTTAGCCCATATTTCAGTGGCGCCATAACCCAAGCGCTGTGATGGCTAGTGGCATCAATGTGAAGCCTGGTCGACAAAATCGTGTGTTTCCCTTCACTAAGTGTGCGCCACCCAGATTTCCCCTTTTTCATTCTGAAATAGTTAGAGCTGTGCGGTCTTTGAGTTTAGGTGTCAGCCGTCATCCTGAAATACCACCGATCAGTTAAATGCCGAGGCAAACCTGTCCTTGACCAAGCTTTGTATGATCTCCTGAACAACAGGTGCACTTTTTTGCTGAGGGAAGTTGTGCGATTATGGAATTCTATTCAGTGATTGATCAATTCGATCCTCTACCCAGTGCGTACGGGTCGGATACAAATGGATGATAACGGACGCTTGATTGATTGGAAGATCTTATGGAGTATTCATCCGTCCAAGTCACGGCTAGTACCGGGTGAACTAGGTGTGCGAGGAACACAATCATCCCTGCCAAGAATCACCAAGGCACATGAGTCTAGCAGGATGCAAACTCTGCTGTGATGTACTGGAGGCTAGGTCGTAGTCATAGTGCGTTGACGTGTCCAGCGTGTCGTGCCTACGCTGGGCGCGTTTTTGCGGATAGTTGGTGGTAGGCACGACAACTCAACATCGTTCATCATGTTCAATCATGTTTTAACTATTGCGCTCAATTCCTGGTGCAGCCACCCGAACCAAAGGCTATACGTTCTAGCTGTTGTGAAGACATCTTGTATATGCGCTGCTCTATCTGTCATCACTTGTGTGGATGTGGGTGGGTGGGATTCTGTTCAACAGCTGGGATCTACTTTGGAGGGGCTCTGGCGTCTCTTGGAGTTGTGCTGGACGAAAGACTGGGTTGGCGAGGCACGTCCATTACAGTGGGCACAGTCAGTCTTGCCACAGCTCTGCTGTGCTCTATTCTAGTGACCGACCCCCAAAGAAATGCGCAGGTTCGTGCTAGTCCTTACCTTCGCATCAAACTCAGTGCCTGGATCTTGTTGGTGCATGCTGTGCCTTGTGCGCATCCACAAAAAAGTTGCCTGTGCTCCCACCACCAACTGTTGCAGTCAGTTGGAATATGGGGCGGCGAATCAGGTTACACACTGTACAACTTGGACATACCGTCCCACAAATTTTATGTGTGCATTCATGCTAGCACTTGATCCCTCCGCAA
>NHOP01000658.1:0-13612 GCA_018697155.1 Pyramimonas parkeae | reverse complement strand
CTGTGACCGAATCCGTCACCATGGATTAATCAACCGCAATCTGTGTGTTGACACGATGCACAAATTTCAAAGGATACCTTGTGCGACACGCGACACAGTTGACATGGCTCCCCGCCCTTGTAGTAAGGGTCATGTCCCCCATATGCATACGTTTCCACCACACACCGGATGAGATCTGCTCAAACAGCTGAAATAATCACAGCCACACCAAGCACCGCCACTACCACAACAACAGCAATAGCAACAAGCGATCGGCAATCTTCCTGTGAGAGACGAATTGGTGCTTGAGTTGCAGTACGCGTTCGTTTCAACATGGGCATGCATGCCTGGGTACACAAAGGTGCGCGCGGCTTCAGGGTCGATGCTGATGCCTGGAGTTGTGTTGGAGCATTTCACGAGACCGTCCTCGTCCTCCACACCATCCACACCCGGATCACAGGCCACCACCGCGCCGGCTCTCGCCCTCCCTTCGCCTCGAGTTTGATCTCGGTGGGGGGCATGAGCAGGCTCAAGATGAGCAGAAACAACACGGACGGGTTCCATGGACGCTGAGTCCGGTCTGAAGGTGAGAGCACCAATCGACGGATGCGTGGAAGCTGGATAACGAGGTTGGGGATGAGATTTGCAGAAGGTGCGCATTGTACTCTGCTTTGTGTGTGAAGCTGGTGCAATGCTCACCCAACCGATTCCAACCAAAGAAGATTGTGAGTACACACACTTGAGCGACGAACAAAAACAAGAAAGGGTGGCATGTAATGGATCAAATTATGTTGACTGAATTCTACCAGTTGAATTATTGCATGTTAAACTACAAGTGGCATATCATTTTTGCGAATCGCACAAGGCATGGAGTGTCAATGGTGGGAACACCAAAACCAAATTCTGCGCCTTGTGGTCAGTTTTTGTGTTTGTGTGTGTTTGTATTTGTTTATACTGAACGTGGTCAGGATTGAACCTGTCCATGTGAAAATTTCAAGTTCCATTTCAACTCTTCTACCCCTATCAAATCAAGCAACACACAAGTATAGATATGATATTTTACACAATCCAGTCGAAATTGGGAATCTGCGGCTGTCATATGCACCTGAAGCTTTGAATCCTCTATCATCAGTGGGTGCCGCAGCTCGGCACACCTCGCACCACCGTGCAGAGGCGGAATTGTGCAAGGTGCAAGTGCTACACACCCAATGTCCTTCCTCAGGCCGGTTGGTCTCATTGACATGTGGATCCTCACAGATAGTAAAAGTGCCCTCAAGTGTGCGGTGTGATAAGGCATTGCGCGGTAGTTTGTCTTGTGTGTCATTAGAGGTTGTAATTCCAGAGACAGCATCACAAGATTCCCGTTGGATTCCAGCACTGTGGTCTGGTTCAGATGCAGGAGGATGACGACTGGTTGAATGAATAACTGCACATTCATTCAAGGAAGCCGTGGATTTATCCATGGCTGAGCGGCAAGATTGAGGTTGGATAGGGCGGTGAAGCTTTTGCCCAGCATATCCCCAACGCGGTCCTTGATTCTCTGTAGATGTTGTTGTTTTTCCAAAGTGGCTTGCTTCCACTCGGTCCAGATGTTCCACCAGTGCCGCGTCCTGAGACAACATCACGCAACGAATCATTCGAGTGCAAGCACAGAAACGCTACGAGAGATGCTACGCTCACCTTACACCTCCGTACATGAAAAGCTACACTCGAGTCACACATCAACCTAAACAGGTGTTAGGTGTAACTTGAAGAAGTCAGAAAAAGGTTCACTTGGCAGGCTACTTGTCATAGTGATCTCGTGATGGACAAAAAAAATCATTTGATTCAATTAAATGCTCTTTTCATGAAATGTTGCTTAGTTTTACACTCGATTTTCAGGACTGCACCTGCTTTCTTGTCGGCACCGCATGGACATCCCTTCAACTTCGAACATTCAAGAAACAGTCTACAAGAAATTCATCATCATAGATCCCTGAAATAAAACGTGCATACATTGAGTTATGGTTTCTTTTGAGTCTGACACACCTTACAGAATCAAGGAAGGAACTACACGGTTTGAAGCGTGCGCAAAGTGTGTCCAAGCATAAAACAGTTTCCATTGCCGAAATCAAATTACACATAAAGAAATTATGAGAGGCTCACCGAGCTAGTAAACAACGCTCATCGCATCATTTGTTATAACACTGGCCTGCAGACATCCGCGAGCAGAACAATTCTAGCGCCCGTAGTCCAAAACAAGATATGCAGAAATTAACGAATGTTTTTTCTGCTTGCCACGATGGCTGCCGCCAGGAAAAACTTACAAGAAAATCATCATCTTCTTGAAACTCGTCGAATTCAAAGTCCATAACCACCACCAATAAAAGGTGCTCTCCTACAAGGTGACTTCAAGCCACCGAATATCACATCCTGTTGGCTAGGGGCTGTAAAAAGTATTCTTCGAAAGGAATCCATCCAAAAATCAATATCAGTATCCGAAACGTGATGTCCATGTATACGGAGTCGTGGACCCGAGAAGAATAGTGATGGGGAGGTGGCCGCCTCCGGTCGCTTCATCCCATTCCCCGACGACGAGGACACCTGCGCTACTAAAGAGCTACTCACATCACCGTCGCCTTCGGCGTCGTGGATGATTGCGAGCCAAAAAGCGTAAGTTTGGTCAGTTTGTGCACGTCCTCGGCGGGGCGGGGAAGCTCGGGCAAGTTCGACTGCTTTTGAGAGAGCATGTTAGATTAATTCAAGTATCTTCCTCAGCTGGGACAATCCCCACAAGCACTGGCCGAACACACGGAGTGGTCGATCTCCGAACGTGATCTGTCAGCCTGTGAAATCTCGGCCATGGCGGATGGTTTCGATGAGAAAGGGCCATGTCCCATCAATTCATTGTTCACCGGATGGAACAAAATGCCCACCATCACGTTCAGCTCACTGCTAGTGATTGATCTATGCACATGTTGTCTGCCATGCTTTTGAAAGCTTGGGCATTGGGGAGAGTTTTCGTTGAGGGTCTTGCCCGATCATTTCCAAGGACGGGACGCGATCGCCACAACCGGAAACAGGGCGCACGCATTGATTCTCCGCCCGTGCAGTCTACCATGCTTGTGAAAGCCAGAAGTGTGGCGAGTTCCTTCGAAACGGAGTGTGATATACGCCGGTGGAATTCGATCACCGAATCGAACCACCAGTTGCCATCCTGGTTGTTCAAGCGATTGGTATAATCACTCGCTTATCGTACATGACCCGCCAGCCAGCAAGGTATTTGAGGTCACCGGAAGAGGCAGCACCTTCCCATGTAGGGGCTCGAACTCGGGTTAATCGCGTAGGAAGCCATCGCCATACCAACTAGGGTAATCTATCATGATCGAGAAATGACGTGTGCTTTCGGCGAAGAGGAAGGTCGGATCGTTTTAAGACTCCGCAGATGGAACACCTTCCCCACAGTCAGAAGCGTAGCACTAGGTGAACTGTTCTCCGACATGCTTGCATGATAAATGGAGCTGTAGCTCTCGAGAGTAAACTGATTCTCTAGGGCTGATCAAGAAATGGGCATAACCATGAGACGGAGACCTGAATGAGTGATTTAATGATCGGGCGACATGAATGGGAATCGAAGTTCTCGATTTTAATGGGAGAAGTCAGGATGGATTTTCTCTTGGAGCATCGAGAAATCCCTATGGTAATCCGAAATCCCAACTTTCAGCATGATTTGGTTCACCATGGCGTGTTTGGATTCACTTCGATTTGATCGGATTCAATTCGTTTTGCCTTGATTCATTTCGATTTGATTCGTTTCATTTTGGTTAGGTTTTTCAGAATATTTCCGGCGTCTCCTGTAGAGTCAGGCGCGAAAGTGCGCTCGCTCGCGCACCGTCCCGCTTGCTTCTACACTACAAATGAATCGCGTTACAGATAATCTGAGGCGTCAACCACTGGAAATTCTAAGGATCTGTCGGGAATCATTGTGATCAGTATCGATCTGCTGACAATCCGACTCGCACGTACATCACGACTGAGAGTGGTGCCCATAGTTGGTCTGGTACGAACTACTACGTACATCGTGTCTCGTAGGGATAACAGGTTTTCCGCTACATCGTCTTCAGTACCTATTGCGTTATCTGCCAAAGCATTGGTGGGCTTAAGCATCTCCTTAAGGGCGGACGTGCAAGGTATACACAATGTGTGACGTCATTTACGTTGTGTCAAAGCAGGTAGAAGGAAATCATTTCAAGTGAGTCCTATCATCGTGCCTCGTAGGGATGACAGCTTTTCCGCTACATCGTCTTCAGTACCTATTGCGTTATCTGCCAAAGCGTTGGTGGGCCTAAGCTCTTTCGTAAGGGCGGACGTACAAGGTACACACAAGGTGTGACGTCATTTGCTTGGTATCAAAGCAGGTAGAAGGAAATCAATTCAATTGAGTCCTGTCTGGCAATGAATGGGGACTTCAACAACACGGCTCATCGAAATGTGTTCAAACCACTATGTGTACAATTGTACATCTGAGGGACATGCTTTTGCAATTGTGCGTTCTCCGCTGTGAAGGGCAAAATGCCGTTGAACTAGACTGTGTTCTGTCAAGTTCAGGCACATCCACTCTGGCTCTCTAAGAGAACGGTCAATAAACTTTTTTACACAAATTCTTGTTCAGGTACAACGATTGCGATGGACGCAAACGCCTTCGCCAGTCAAGAATTGCTATTATGCTGCATCATGTTGGTGATTTCAGTCTTCAGCAGTTACGTCATTCAGCGCAGTGGGTACTTGGGCGGTGTACCCGTCTCAGGTAGGATTTTGCCACCTTGGTAATGATATTGTTATACAACGACCTCGATTATCAGCAGGTTTGATGGATCAAGCGGCTGCATCCATTTTGGGTACTTGATTTACACGAAGTTTCAAGGAAGAACGTATGCTGGTTGAAATTCTGATTGTGGTACAGCAAAACAGTGATCAATACCCTTGTGATTTTGTTGCAGTATCGGGTAGATTCTCTTCACGATTGCAAATGACTGGCTTTGTATTGCAGTATGATTTTCTGCGAAACTGTTTCACTGGTGCTATTATTGAGATGTTATTGGTTCGGAGAACAATGTGATCCAAGGCAATCGGAGTATGCATTGGGTGCAGGTTTTCGCTTACGTTAAGCATATTGATGGTTCATCAACATTTGTGCGCGGAGAGGTTCTGTCAACATCAACCAGAGATGTTAAGCGTGTTGATGAGCAATAAGTTCCGTCAATGTGTCCTTGTTAATGTCAACACTATCCAAAAGTAGACAACATATCCAGGGTGCCAGTTCACGTCAGGAGAATGTTCAACTTGATGAGGCTCCATCGGACTAAAGCATGGCGATCACAACCAGTACATGTTGATAACCTTTTCGATGGCTGGCTGTGAATGCTATAGGGGTGGCGATGGTGCTAGGGATGATTTGGGGTGGGCTTCTTCAACTTGGTGGCTCGGACATGTCCAAGGGAGTTACTTTCGCACCTGAAGCATTTTTCTTCGGCCTGCTGCCGCCCATCATATATGCCGCAGGTTTCACTCTCAGACACAAGGCGAGTTTGCAATTGTATGTCTTGTAGTTTGTCAGCATGACTTCCAGGATTCGGGGAAGACCGAATTCCGTTCAGTATATGTAAGCGTAAACATGCTCAACGGACATCTCAGTTTGAAAACGTTGCAAGTCCCTTGGCATGACTGTGTGCGAGAGCCGGCTTACAAATGCAATCGCGCCTCGCCGATGACACGTACTAATATCCTTTTGTTGTGTGTAATTTTGCCGTGTACTATCTGCTTGAATAATGCCGACATGTTTCGGGAATAGCGAGTGGCGACTGATCCACATTATCAATCAGCAAGGCAAACAAGTGGGCATGTGCAAACACTCAAACCGTGCCCTACAATGTATCAAAGTGCTGATTGTATCATTTACGGTGCAATTGTGAGTTGCGCTTGCCCCAATGCACGCGAACAGACATCACGCCAGTAACTGGTGGGATCATATGCCCCGCCATGTCAATCGCCTGATAGAGCTCAACCTTGCGATACGGACGGTTTTTTCCCTCGCCCTCACCTCATGCTGTAAAAATGAATGTCTTTCTGTCTAACTGCTGCAAGCAAATTTGTGGAAGAGATTCGTCTTGAAAAGCCTCTGCATTTGTGTGTGAGTATGGGTTCCGTTATCGACGCCAATGCGTTTTGCAGCTGTTGAAGTTCCCCACTTCACTCGATTTGCTTCTGTGCAGGACTTCTTCAAGAATTTCGGCAGCATACTCTTGTTTGCCGTGGTGGGCACAATCATCTCCACATTTGTGTTTGGGATGTGCACGTACCTGCTGTATCTGATGGGAGCGGTATGCCCACAACCCGCACCCAGAATCGGTTTTTGTTTTGGGAATCTTATCAAGCAGTTGTAATGATGTTCGCCCTCGATGTCATGAGCGATTTGCCGAGGTGTAGCCTTTAGATGCAAATGATATGTATGCTGGGGATGCAGTCGATGCTACAGTGTGCAAGAGCAGTAGACTGCTGCAATGCAACAACTTTATCCGAGGATTTCTTGTCGGCATGGACATTGTCAGAATCACCCCGGCCAGTGATCAAATCCATATTTCGAACACCTGCTGGGGTGCCATGGTGATCAGCTTCACGAAAGTAAACCATGCCTGGACGCATTTCTGTGCAGATCTCTCCGTCACTGTTCGAGACTCCGCTGCTGGAGTGCCTCATATACGGCTCGCTCATCTCGGCAATCGACCCTGTCGCCACGCTCAGCATCTTCTCGGGTGCGTCGAATGTGGATGAGTGTGCATTTCTGAAACAAATCCAGGCAGGCTCCTGCGTGTAGCCCGGTCCATGTGTGCGGATTGTGCATGGCTTCAACCCCAGTTCACGAATCCTCAGAACTAGGGCAGCGTATTTTAGATGGTTATTTTGGAGGGTTCTCTGGAGTCTGTTTATTCGAAACTGAAGCTACACTTGTTGTGCGTACTCGTACCTTAGGTAGCAAACTAATCTCTAGACACACACATCCACGTGCAAAAACGCTATTGTGCTGATTGCTGAGTTTCTACGATTTTCCTGTTATGTTTGTATTCTAGGTCGGACAAGATAATCTATCCGGTGAGCCACGCTTTGAATCAAGATTCACTTGGTCTGTTGAGTGTGCCACTTTTGCGCAACGTATCGAAGATGGAGAAGCGTATTTGATGATCATGGTTGATAACTGTCTGACACAGACAACTGAGATTCCAGCGTCTACACTCTGGACAAGACGTTGAAAAATGGAATTTCTAGCAGGGTCGACACAGCAACACATAATGAAGCTGTGATCAGGCCCAAAGTCGCGTGTGTGGGTAGTAAGGTTTTGTAGACTTTCAAAGAAACGTTCAGCACTCTCCCAAAACCATACCCCAAGAGAACACAGCGGGTGCCACCCGAGCCAGGCATGTCGGATTGAAGCTAGACCCTTAGTCTGCTCCGGATGCCACGTTAGTAGGATCCCCCATAGACGGCCGAACATGCCTGGACCACGATACGACATGTTTGTGCTGGGCGGTAGGCTCCCTCATCACAAGGTTGCTGGGGCTGGTGGGTTGTAATTGCAGAGCTCAACGCAGCGCCGCTGCTGTACAATCTGGTGTTTGGTGAGTAAGTTGGTGCTATAGCAAACTCTGCATGCGAGAAGAAAGGGCAAGGCTTTGCCCGCATCCGAGCAACCCTCACAAAGTAGCAAGTCCCTGGGCGGAAGGCGTAAATTAAGCTGTGCAATATCGGCTTGCACAGTTTATAGAAAAACGCAACCACGCGTTGAGCAGGGACAGAATGTCCCAGTGGCTGGGCGTGAATGCAGTTCATCACACTGCCGTCAGCCTCAGTATCAGGTTGCCTGTTCAGGCCCCGAAGCTAGAACCTTGCAATAACCCAAGCAATCTCCATTGCTCCATGACCCGTGCTTGTCAAACTTCCAGCCCGTTGACTGTGGCGCGATGAAGAATCTTCCGTGCAGGGATGACGTGTCTGGATGCAATCGTGCACACGGAATGGGTGTAACTTTTTGAACTGCCAGTGATGTATTGGACGGTTGCAGTCTGATGTGTGAACCGGCACGACCAGTTGCGCGCATGTCCTATTGAACAACAACTGAGACAGATTCCCCAACCTGTAGATTCGATTTTGAAGCCTACGTATTTGCATTCCGCAGATGTGCTAAGTTTCGCTGAGCGTGGCACAGTTTGCAGTTGTCCATCTTTCCCTTCGAAAACACAAGAAAAACTGAGCCAACATATGTCATGGCAATCGTGTACATAAAACATTCCTTGTACGCAGTTACGTTCCCTGCAACCACATTGGCACCAGTCTGTACGTTCCTCATCGCACTCCCGCCTGCCAACTGCGAAGAACATCTGCTCTCTACTGCTTGTGCGAACTCGGGCCTCTCTCGCTTCTCCTCGACGTAGTATGTCTGCATAGACATTGTACCAGGTGGAGATGTCCAGCTTTAGTGTACACACGTCTTCCAGTTTTACGCCCATGAATGTATCAGCCGGCATTCCTGGTACGCAAGCTTAAATTCGTCTGTTTGCAAGGGTTGCGGTTGGGTTGCACCAGGCGAGAGCGTGTTGAATGATGCTGTGGCTATTGTGTTGTTCCGTGTCTTGACACTGCTGCATGGCTCGGGCTCATTCACCTTCAGCACCATCCCATACGTCCTATGTGCGCCTCACGCTCTTTCCTGTCTTGGTATGGCTTTCTCCTTTAAACCAAGTGGACCTTCCAGCGAAGATTGTGGTGATTGGTGCAGCCTTTTGCGGACTGAAATCGACATGCCAGCCAGCAAAGGTTATTGTGACAATTTCACCGAGGCAGTTTGACTCCCACCTCGCGGAAAGAACCCGCCACCCTGGGATAGATGTCCAAGGCCTTACGAGATGAGGCATCCGGTGTAGGTTTGATACATGTTTGTGTTTGATGTCATCGAGAATCTTTCATCATGTACAAGCATAAGACAAAAACTGCAGTCGCACTGCCTTGTGTGGGAGATTTCCTCAAATATTGCACGCGAGATCTTGTTGTGCAACCATATTGTGGACAATCTGTGAAAAATGTCAGCGCAGTACCAGGAACGCAATCTGGACCCCGCGCATACTCTGTTCTTGTGGTTGATATACCAAAGTTTGATCGTGAATGAACCAACAGCACAACACCAGGACTTTTTGTGCAACAATTCAATGCTTCAATCCTGGATATGATGCTTTACATAGGGGTTAGTGTTGGCAGCTGAGAAGGGTGAGGAGATTGTTCTTTGTGAATTGCTTGGACTCAAACATATGTGTATGTCCTGCTCTCCTATTGATTTCATTATGACTCTAGGTGCAACATGCTATTGTAGGTCAGGTCCTTGCAACAAAACAGTCTATTGTCTGCGTTGACCATGTGTAGCACTGGAACGCAACACTCGGGTGTGTTGATGGATCATGGTGCAGAGCGTCACTGTGAGTTGTGTGCTCATCCAGCCACACTATGACACGCAGCTGGAGTGTGTTGAGATGTCTGACCGATATGTTGCCCTGTTTGCGTTGCAGTTCAATTCATGGCCATGTGCCTTGGAAGCATTCTTGTGGGCGTGGTCATTGCTGGCGTCACTGCCCTGCTTCTCAAGGTTCGTGGTGTGTGCGCGTACGCCACGCGATACTTTCACATGAACCCAACCGCCAGATTGTCAGCCTAACCAGTTGAGGACGGTGCATCCATGACAAATTTGAACAAGCAATTCCAAGACAAGGGCCTTATCTGTGTCAACGCTACAAGATTGCTTGCACACGTACAAAGCATCGTTCTTTCATCTTCTGCGTCGCCATGCTCAAGGTGTTTGGCTGAAAGTGGTGCAGCCAGGTTCATGGCATGCTTGAGCGTTACCCGAGGTCTCGCAAAAACAAGCGTTTGTGCAGGATTATTCCTCCCGACGGTGCAGTGGTTTATGCTTGCTTATTATGTCCAAGATCTACCCAGTTCGTGCATCGCGCCCATGAACTGGACAGGCCCCGCGTGCTAGCTAGGCACCGAGGCAGCCCCTGTGGCTCCGATTGATTCTCGTCGTCCTTTAATTGTGTTGTATCTGTGCAGGTTCTCAAGATGCAGGGTGCCCCTGACAATGCCGGCCCGACTCCAAACGTGGTGTACTCCGTCTCCGTGCTCTTTCTTTCGGCCTACCTGAGCTACCTGGTTGCGGAAGTTGCCGGGTTCTCAGGGATCATGAGCCTGTTTTTCACGGGGGTGTGCCACTCGCACTACTGCTTCTACAACGTGTCCGAGGACTCGCGCGCCACCACCACCAACGCTTTCAACACAATGGCCTTCCTGTGTGAAACCTTTGTCTTCACTTACTTGGGAGTGCAGGTTGTGCTCCTTCAACGCCCTTCACCCGTACTGGTCGCTGGCTCGGCGCGGATCTGTTCAGACCGTGAGCCGCAGGAACGTTGTTGCGTGAGGGATTGTAATGGATTTTCATTGTTATGGATTTTCATTTTTCGGCTGCTTTCGTCATGAATTTCTTTCTATTTTGGGTGGAGAACGAGAGTCGTTTGGAACCTCGCATGCATGACGCGGTGAATTTGTAGGCATCGCTGATGGGTGGTTAGCGTTACTAAAATTCAGGATATACATGCTTCATTGCTGACCATGTCAAGTGGCCTAGTTGTTCAGGACAGCTTGTTTGCGACTTCCTTAGTTCGAGCACCGCCATCAGATATTCCCTCAGCTGGCTTGGCGGGCCATCTTAGATAAGCGAGTGATTGTCCCAATCGGCTCAGGAAACATCATGATAACGGTGATTGATGAATGTCTTTTGATTTCGTTCTACAATCTCATTCAAATAGAGTGAAATGACACCTCTGTTTATTTGTGTTGTGTTCGTTGCATCAACAATGCAATCTTCCCTTACATACAGACACATGCTTACAGGGCCATTGAGTTCGATGCTCAAGTTCTTTGAGATACAGAACTGAGGCCATTTGTTGGTGTCTTCGAGTGAACATCGTTTGCCCTATTTCGCGTGATCAATGTCCTTGCAAGTTTGTCAACTTGTTGAGATACTTATTTTCTGGTATACTGACCGTGTTTGGCGCTTGCTCTCTCTGTTCACAGGTTGTTGTTATGCATCATTGCGTGGACTTGGGACTTCTCCTGAGTGGAGTGCCCTTGTGCATTCTCTCTCGCGCTGCCAATGTTTTCCCGCTTGCCGCCCTAGCCAACAGTGTCCGCCGAGTGCAAATCCCGTTTAGTGTTCAGGTGATGCAGTGGTCCTGCGGTCTGGTGAGTCCCCAAACAACACTGCGGCTGGCGTCCATGTCTGCTTGCGACAATTTTCAATTTTCCTGCAGTGGTCCTTCTCAAGCATTTGTTTGTTCAACCAAATTGATGACTTTGCAGCTCAGCTCCAACACTTTGTAGATTTTGAGGAAGATGCCATGCTTTTTGATGGGCTTCCGAAACGCAGATTGTGATCCAGGATTTGGGAAACTATGTTGTTTTTGTACCTTGAATACAACTCAGATTTTTTCAGTGTATTGATCTGCTGTGCATGAGCTTGTCAGCACTGGTAAAATATAATCCAATGCTGGTCTGTGTTGGTTGTGACAGCGTGGGGCCATTGCGTATGCGCTTGCAATTAACATGCCGTACGGCGACCTGAGAGAAAGCCGAGTAATTGAAACTTCAACTCTCGCAATTGTTGTGGTATGATTTTGCCCTTTGATGAATTGTTCTGTATGCCTTCTCTGCAAGAGGAGCACCCTCAAAATTGGATGGCACTGTCGAGAGGTTTCCGTACAGTGCGTCTCGATTTAGTATGCATGTACTAAAGATTCGTGACGTGATATTCAGGGACTATCTTCAGAGCTCCCAGTCAACATCCTGTGAAATATAAGGACCTATCCTGAATACACCTAAGTGTTTTGCAACAACTTCACGATCACTGTCATATCCATGCTGTCAGTATTTTCACAGCAGCGCATCATGAATGGGCGTATGTTGTGAATTCCGATCACACAGGAAATTCAAATTCACAAATGATGATGGCCTAGCAGTCAACTGTAGTGTTGAAGTTTTCAATTCTACGATTGAATTCTGCCAGCGCGTACCCATGTTTCGAACCTATACACTGCTTCATGTACTAGCAGCAAAGTTTTGGCATTCGATGAGTTGTGTTGGTTTCGTTTAAGGAACAGTGATACTCTTACCAGTCTTTCACTCTACATGAGAGAACTGTGTTTGTCAGGATCATGCCAATAGATGAGTGAAACAAATCAATTAAACGATGTGTGCGGGAGTGACTGTACAGTATGGGTATGAAGCTTTCCGGTACTATAGACAGATGCGACTGGTTGGCAAAGCTCCGTCAAAGCAATTGCACACAGTGCTGGTGGTTTCATGACTTTCGAGGAGCGGGCACACAGGTGACAACCCTGGTATTTGGAGGCGCCACTGGACCCCTTCTGGATTTCCTCAATCTGAAGGGGCAGCTTGGAGATGGACAAGAGAATGATTTGTCTGCCCTGTCAAGATCACTGATTGACGCCGCTTCTATTCCAACAAGTTTTCAGGCTGAAGCGTTCAACCTAAGAGGCCAAAGTACTTCATCCTCGTACGAGGGATTTCACAAGCTTTGGAAGAGTGTGGATCGGCACTTAGTTCGTGTGCTGCGTGCCGACCCCGGGAGTACGGAATATTTGGAACTAGGAGGGGAACAGAGATATGGGAATGCCGCGCAAGAACGACTTGTGGATCACGGGGGTAGCACGGACAGGCAGCAACCAAGAACCGGTGCCACGCCTGTGACCTTGAGTGCGCATGTGCACATGGAAGAGTTCCCATCTGATTATGAATCGCCTGTACTGCATACTATTTACTAACACCTTTTCTACGATGTCGTATTCGTTGAGAGATGATTGGGAGCCGCATGACATGTGTAATTTTTTGGCTGCACCACCCCATATTGTGAGGTGTAACTGAAGGAGCTACTTGTGGCACTTGATGTCATGTGAGGTAATTGCAACAATAACGTGGACGTTAACTATGTCTGTTGATGCTTTGGTTGCTCTAATCTCCCTAGCTCTAGTGATACGCATGCATGGCAAAGCTTTGTGTAGGTTTGTGATACCAGCATGCGCAAGGGCATTAAGGGGTCGTTAGACAAGTGGTATACGTGCTCAAGGTAGGATTTCGTCTGTTGCTCAAAGGCATCAATTTCACACGATCTACTTCACTTTGAGGTTGTCACAGGTTGCAGCAAAATGGTGTCTTACGCACTGAGCCGATCGCAGCCACTGCGGCAGTGCACGCATTCACACCCATCCACACCGGTTATGCACACGTGTCACGTCCATAGTGATCGCATCTCGTCAAACATCAATGTCGGATCCATCCTCCTCACAAGTGTCCTCCACGTCACCTCGTGGAGAACAACTCTCGCCACCTTACCGTAGCACGTCGCATCTAAGGCCTCTAATATGGTCACGCATGCTATCGATCGCCCCCACAAGACCTTAGAATCGATGATCAGCCCCCAAGGTGGAGTGCCAGCCTCATGTTTGGCTCATGTTTCCCGCAAACCAACAGAGAGCCTGTT